>JAUZNC010060473.1:12232-36288 GCA_034780395.1 Vannuccia rotundouncinata | reverse complement strand
TGACAAAATGCGATCCGGTATAATTGAGATATAATTTCTTTAAAATAATAAATGATCTAAGTTCACTTTTTTATCAGAAACTAAATTAAAAAATTTGAAAGATATTTGGGATATGTCTTCAAAGGATCCATCTGATCGGAGGATCAAGGATCACAAATATTTGTAAAACTTTATAAAAACATTATAAACAATAATAATTTAATACATTCAGAATTTTATTAATTAACTTTAAAAAAATTCTTTTTAAAACTTTGTTTAAATTTGTGATCCTTGATCCTTCGATGAAATGGATCCTGCTAAGACGTATCCAGATGTTTGCGCATATAACAGAAGACGAGATGTATCAAACTGGGTTTTTGACAACTACCTAATTATACACTACGATAACTCTATACATTTAATATACCTAGCTAAGTGTTACAAAAACCAATGTTTTAATGTAATATGTACGTTTATATAGCTACTAAAAACTGGGATAAAGTTTTATAAAAAGGCAATTATATAAGGATATATAAGTAGCATATACACTCATTGATTTTTGTGCATTTAAAGAGATGACCTTTTCTGATACAATATACACACATACTAGTAGACTATACACACGAATTCAAGAATACAAATGTACAAATTAGAAAGAATAAATTATTAAAAAGCTCAAAGACATCTTTGTGAAGAGCTTTGATGCTTAAAATAATAGCAACAAAAGCAATCTCACATAATTAGAACCTGCACTTAGTAGTTCTTTGTTATATAATGACCTTAATACTTTGTAAAACTAATTCAATAGGTTGACCATCCAAACTTATGCTTCATTGGAGACATCAATAATAAACAATCATCAGAATTAAATTATAATTTACTGATTCTGCGAATGGTATAGACGAATCGCACTCCAATTGTAACGATTTTAATGTGTTTATTATCAAATACTCAGCTTATTTCACTCAATTAACTTAACGAAAAGAAATATTTACATTTTTTATTCAGTTTGAAAAGCTAATTTCTGTATTATTACTCATTGTATCTGGAATTATATAAATATGTACACGTGTAGCTTTCAAATGGACGCTTTCTGAGATCTGATGCGTACTGAAGAATGCCCACACATTTCTCAGTCGTTATGTATATTATAGAAACCAAACAATTCCCCAAGGTTTTGGCCACCGTTAGTTTTCATAGCTGGTCGTCATAGTTGGAGCTTCTCCTCTGTCACCGGCTATGAGATAGTTTTCATGACAGAGCACCCCTGAAGCATCCTCGTCTTCTTCCTCAGACTCCATATCGATCAGTTCGTCAGATCCATCGCCGGCAACCCCACCAGTGCCATCTTGCTTCCTTTTGGCAGTGGCCATTTCGGCGGCGTGCTTTTTGCGCCATTTTGTTCGTCTGTTTTGAAACCAAACCTGAAAAATGAGAAATTTGGAAAATTAAGTCACTGGACTTATCCTGAAGAAATAAATCTTTCAATCTAAAATGACTTAATATAACCTTAAAGGTTAACAAACTTAGTAGATATAATAAGAGTTAAAGGCAGGACCGTATATTGATACATATTTTCAGTTTCAAAATTCTATTTTATTTAATTTATTTAATTAAAAACCCAAAATTAGAGTCAAATTCAATGAGGCACTGAGCAAATTAGAAAAAAAATAAATCGATTTTTATTTGTTTTAATTGTTTAAGCTGTTTTTATAAATTTACAAATAACACGATATAAAAATTTAATAACAGACTGACCATATTAGACATTGCAATTACTATAGCATAATAATTCTAGTTTAGAATGCAACATTAACCTTATAGGTGACGTCGATATTATTTCTAGTGCATTTAGAGGGTCATATAAAATAACGTTTTAAAGTAAAGCTCTTTACAAAATATCTCATATTTATGAATAGGTCAATAAGGTTGCCATTAAATCATAATTGGAGTCAATTAATATGAACACTTACAACACTCATTAACTTAATTTTTTAACAAACACGTATGAAATTTAGGTCAAAACTGTACTGCATGACATATATACAATAGTATACTATTTTATATCGCAAATTTTAAGAAAAGTCTTTAGTCATTTTTGCCCTAACACCACAACACCATTTATACTTTACTGGTTAGTTAAAAAGTCATTAATAAAAATGTGATTCTGTTATCTTATCAAAACTTATGAATTCATCGGAATTCCGCACGAGGACAATATCGATTTTATAACTCGGAAGAAAATTGACCATTTCTTGACAATAGTCTGAATTTGACGCCACAGAATAAATAAATTCTAAATTTCATCACATGTCGTACCTATATATATTTAAAACTGTCAAACTTCACCCAATATATGGGGCCTACCGTGATATACCAAATAATGAGTATCTAATATATATAGACAGAAAAATAATGTGTGAAGTGTCCCCCTATGTATAAATATACTCTATTTATTCATCTATATATGCAATATAAAAGTTACTTGTAAATTTTTTCTTTGATCAAACCGCGTTTTTATAATAAAAAATCTATAACTTTATCAAGTATTTGAGTCCAATGGATATTATATTATATATCTATTGAAAATCGTAATATAGTTTTGCATGTATACTTTTTAATAGATGCTTTGCTTATTATATTATAACTTACTGCATGTGTCGAAGAGGGGAGCTTAAAGCCATAAATTATTTATATATTTTTTACGTTGAAATACTTTTCAAAATATTATTTAATTATTCTTGAAAAATTTTACTGCGTTGAATTTTAAAGTTTTATTTGTTTTGAGTTGAAATTAATTTTTAATATATCTTTCTAAGTTTTATATAAACGCTTCAAAGTTATTATATTATATAATTGCATAACTTATTAAATTATGATACTGAAAAAATTAACTTGGGTATATGTATTTGGATAACATAAATATTAAGTAAAGTACCTATATTATTGATTACAGCGATATTGAAATTCTGCCGAAAAATAGCAAAAATTAAAAGAGTTATCTGATTTGCGAATTTTTCTGTATAGCTCCAAATATATTACTTTTATTAATTAGGTGTTGGGTATTGTTATACATTTCCTATTTTTAAGATCATTAGTTGTCAATTATAATATAGATACCATTAAGAGCGCCCGCATTTATTGATAATGAGAACGATTTTATAATATACCGTTTAATATGAAGGACATAATTATTGAGCTCTTAACTTTTCATTACTATACACAGATACAAGTGATATATTTGTCAAGTACTGTTCTGTCAATATCATAAATGAATTATGTGAGGTATAGATTTAAAGGTCGACCAAAGAGTCTGTCTGATATTTCTCTCTCTCTCTCTCTCTCTCTTTCTATTCTATTTATTTTCAATTTGATAGCGATCGCATAGTACCTTGACTGATTCAAGTATATTCTGCTCTTATATTGTAACCGCTTTCGGCTCTAGAGAGCGCAATAGCAGCTACATCAAAGGAACCGCACAGTTATAGCATAGGGCAATTGATAAAGCATAAAGATAATTGCAAATAAATTGAAATACATTTATCACATTAGCATATAATACAATTGCTTGCCAATATGACGAACATTAAATGTCATAGAAGTATTTGGATCATCGAGTGAATTTAGGCAGTTTGACAGGTTTGAGGGGTTTCGTATGGACCCCCCCACCCCCATCCTTTATGTAATGTGGACTATTTGCGAATCATACTATTCTATAGTTCCTGGGTCATTAATACACAACAAGTAGATATATAAACTAACAATCAATTTTTAATTATTGTATAAATATATACACTATCAATAAATCGACAGGAAATAGATGAAATGGTCATTTAATGATGGGTTGATTTTTGATTGCGATTCACTATTAGTATTTAATAAAAAAGATGAACTTTTCTAACTTGTTATTGTTATTATAGGCATATTTTGGGGGTAAAAAATAAGGTTTATATTTGGATACATTAGCGCCATAATATATAATATTTAGACATAACAAAAACTTATTTAGAAAAAATATATGCATAATTTGATTTAAACGAAAATATAATTTTAGATATATTTCTAATATACAATTTACTGGAATAAAGGAGTGTAACAGTTCGCACAATTTGTTATTGTTTTCGAGATATTTTTATCTTTTACCAATGCAATATATAAATAGCTCATGTTTCAATAAACCCGGATGTCGATTTCAAAAAAAATTGTAGTCACTACTTATATGCTCAAAGCATTTTAGTAGTATGTTTGAATAGTAATTCCAAATCTTTTAACAAGCGTTATAACTTTGCTGTACGTGTATAAAATTAATTGTAATAATTGAAGCTTATATTCCTCAAAAAGTATTCGAATTCATCCACAAAGTTTGTATAATTCATGCTGTAACTCTGAAGTGTGTGTGAGTATTATGGAACAATTATAATTACTATATCATAAAATATAAACTCGAATAACTCCGTTTAATGGTATTTTAAATGGTAAATATACGTAAAGTGGCCATATTTATTCTTTGATTATTTTTAATGTGTTCATACGATTTTTTAAAACTTATACTGCTTTATTAAATAATAATATTATATTTTTTATATAGTACAAATTCAGTAACAGTTAATTAATTAATTATTTAATAGCATTCTACACTTTTTAAGATGATTTCACAAAGAGTGTGTACAGTATATATTTAGCAGAAAAAATCAATCGATGTCTTCATTTGAAATAGTTTAATAACATAACCATGTGAGCTATTTATATTCAATTGATACTTTGTATTATATAAACTATTGTAATTTTCATTAAAAAATTCAGTGGATGAATTTCAAATTGTGCCCTCAATAGATAAAAAATATTCTCTATATAAAGAGTCGACACTCAGAGTATAATATACAGAAAGACTTTATTTTCACCATGTGATATAGTTGCGGACATGTTTTAATACCTGCCCCAGTTATTTTAATAAAGCCATTAGTCCACTGTTTACTAGTGCCATTAATAAATATTTAAGGCTATCTAAAATCATTAAAGATATGCGATGATCGCTTTATCTAGATCCTGGACAACCCAGTGTCGCTTTATTCAATACAGAAGTTATTCATTATATATTTGGGTATTGTGAGGTAGCTTTATATAATAATTCATCGCAATATACCTAGTCTAAATTACCTAAATCTATAACGGAGAGATAATGTTGTTTTATGTGTTGCGATGAGGTAAACGGAGATAATATCAAGACATGTTTAATATTGATTCATGACAAATATCTTTAAACTATATATTATATACCAATAATAAATTGTTAATATTGATTAACAGTAATTATAAACTGCAGGGCCATATTAATGGATGCAATCAAATTATCCTTCAATACAGCGTGGCATTATAATCTGTCACGAAAGTTGAGATATTTTATGACTGTTATCTAATTATTTTTAGAAGTATAATACTTATTTATTATACCCCATATTATAAGCGTTTAATTCCAACATACTACCATTTCAAAAGACAAACAGACGTCTATAGTTCATGCAGTATATAAAACTATACTATCCATTCATGACATTATAATATTATACACAACCCCTTATACGAAAACTATTCCACAAACAATATAATAATTTAGTGTAATATATCGGGCCAGTCATTTAGTGTCCTTCAATATAATTGTTATAAATATGTAATAAATCAGACAAAGGGTATTGGAACTAGTATTAATGTTTGATGACAATTTCATAGCTTATCCAATACCATGTTACATTATATACTGTGAGTTAACATTCAATTCATATTATACTCTTATTCACTGTCGCTAAATAACCTGACTTATTTCAAGTGACCCATCAAGCGAAATTACACCAAACTTCAAAGAAGAGGCCGACATCTAAATTTTAAGTGCCTTTTGTAATATGTTACATGCCATAACGATATGAAACAATGAATTGGCCTGAAATGAGTTGTAATGGAATGATATTGTAAAACATCTGTATAACCTAATACAATATGAATTACCTCTTTTCCAGCGGGATATTATTATTATTATTGCAGTTTATTAGTCTGGGATTATGGAGTTGAAAGGACATTGAAAGGGTAGGTATGGTTAAATCAATTTCTAATCATGTAACCATGATGTACAGAAGGCATAAAATTTTAAAAACAAGATTTTTTAATAATTACTATAATCATAATGCAATATTAAGCACCTATATAATATTATATCATAGAAAGATAAATAAATGATAAGATTTGCATTCAGAACCAAAATGCTTCATATTTTTATAAATCAAATCGGAGGATTTGTAAGATATTTCAATGGCAAATAAATAATATACAAGAATATAATTCTGTATTTTTCAATAATAAGTTTTATTTTAATTGTTTAAATATATATATAGATATATTATGAAAACAATCAAATATAAGGTCCCATTGAAATAATCCATATTAAAAATTTATTCTTAAATAGGTAGTAATAATTACGAGCCATTAATTTCGATTGACCTCAATTACACATTTTGTGTATTTAATGAAATATATAATTCGCATAGTTTGTATATATATGCGAAAAAATAGTAAAATATAATTGTTTTAAAATATTTCATAAAATATTCAAAGTGTACCTATAATGATATCATTATGACTATAAATTGTAATAATACATCACTGCAGTTAAAAATAATATATACTTTATTAATTAATAAAAATGAATATATAACCTTTTGTATAAACAAACATTTAAAAAAATGTTTAATAAATTGTTTTAATAAACTGTTTTCCCACTATGCTGTAATGCAACCTTCGCCTGGTATAATTGTTTGCACCTTTTAATTAATTTTATTATTGTAAAAAGCGGTGCAGGAATCTCATGTAATAAGGGTGTTATTTTTATTATCGACTTTGGTACACAATTAAAAAAATGTAATCATCATTATATTGACCTGCTTTCATTTGAGATAATTTGTTTAGGTAAAACCATTTTTCTCTAAATATATAAAAGATTGTATGAAGCGATGCCGATTTAAATATTTACATTATTTTATTTCATTAACATAAAACTCTACACATAAACCATAAATATAAATGTTGTATCGTGAAACCTTCAGTATACTTATTATATATGTGTGTGCATATATTACCAATCATATTTTACACGTGTAATTTGATTGCTTACAAAATGTAAAAGTTTTCTTACTACCTATGTGTATATACTACTGTTTACAGTATGAAGATATATATATATAAAGTCCCCCCCCCCCTTCCACCTATAGGTATGATAATAATAGGATTGAATACTCTTAAAGTGTCCGGAGGGTGTTCATTTAAGTATTGAAACATGTAGTTATAATATGCGATCTGATGTCCGCCTGTTCCAAGTCGTCACTTGGCCATGTCATTCTTCACTATGAGGCGTCCGGTTGATGATTATATTTGTAGTAATTATTTTCATCAGCAGCTGATATCCAATGTTTATCTGTTTGTGTATGCGGTTAAATGCTTGAACTAATATATTACATGTAAAATTGGTTCCTATTCCGTGTATTACCGCCCAAATTTTTGTTATTCGCGCCACTCAAATCAGCGAAAATGTCATATATAGGTATTTATTTATGGCTGCAATCTTTGGGCAAATTCATATAAAAGAAAAGTAATAACTTAATAGGCTAACTATTATTCCAATACTATGATTTTTTTAATGTATACATGCGTACAATAATTTATTCTATACTACAAATATAATGTAACCGAAAAGCACGCCATTTAACTTTTACTATGTGTTTATAGTGTCAAATGCATTAATTAACTAGCTTAGTCTTTTTTATATTACTTTCGAAAAAAGTTATACGATAATGTATGGATTTTTATCGGCTAGCCATTCAAATATAATGAGGAAAGCATCAATTTATACTTTTACCTGAGCCATCTGTTAAAGATTTGTGTTGGCTCGCTGTAATTATTTCATACATGGTGTAGCAGTTGTCATCTTATATGTATAATGGTAAACATTATGAATTTTCCCTTATGTGTTTTTAATGTTAGCAGTATCCATTTCAAGATTTAATATATATATATTCTTCGTTACAACATGAGAGTGTCTCATTAAAATTGGTAACTATTTCAAGCTAATGGTTGTACAATGTCTAGCTGTAATGGGATGGCTTTGGGGCATCTTTTAAAGAACGGGGTACAAAAATCGCCCACCGATAAGTATATAGTTGGGGTTAAAAATAAATTGTATTAAAAGATTAATCCCTATCGAATTTCGGCTGCTATTTATAAATGTTTTAAAGAATCTAATACCCATTACAATTTAATTTTATTTAACAAAATCTGATAATTATTAATAACCGCTTAAGAACAATATCAATTTCCAAATAATTTAAAAAGACGTTTCAAAATAAAAATAATAACAGTATAACTCCAGTTAAATAATTTTCATTTTCCAAAAATATTTTTCTAATCTTTATATGATATCCAAGTCATAATTGAAGTTTCTAATTTGTACGTTGATATTTGTCTAAACATAATTTCATGAAAGTTAATCATATACAAAGTGAGAAATTTTTATCAAATACTGAGATAAGGTTGTATATATAATCTAAATGCCATATTTTGGCTTCCTTTAGATAATTCATTCTTTGCATCGCTCTATCGTTGAGCATGAAATATTTCCGGTTCGCTTGAACGAACACGTCACCCCTAAACCAAATATATTAGTTCCCTTTGGAGATATTTGTTAGCACTGATATATATCTATAGCTATAAGTGTGGGTACCTATCCGATATATTGCTATATTCTAAAAAAAGAGACAACGAACATCGATTTTAATTTGACAACTTGATAACAAGAGAAAACGCTACCAAACGAAATGAGGAATTACTCCGGATGTTCATTGAATCGACCCCAAATACCAACTAATGACCATTGCTGTCTCTCACATAGCATACATTCCCTCACTCACAGTCGGGTATATACACAAACGTATAGTGAGCGCTGGGGATAATACATATCGCAGGACGACCCCATATAAAGTGTGTGTATGATAATCAGTCGGGTTGACACCTTCCCAATGAGACTATGAAGTCAATTTTGACACGCTGATGACAAATGCGCTCATCTGTATCGGCCAAAACTGAACCCCTGTCAGGGTTTAATTTCCTTTGATGCGAGGAGAATTACCTCTTAAAAAATATATGTGGACGCTCGCACGCAGTTTCCCTCTTATTTTTATAGGAAATGGGAAGCGCCTGTTTCACTATACAGTCGATGATAATTAATATAGCCGGAGTGAGAGGCCAGTATGCATAAGTAATAACTAAGTATTTCCCTAGTTTTAAAGTGGCACACATAAGGCACGCATTTGCAGAACAGCCGCTGTGTAATCATCGGACAGTGACATCAACACGACAAGCAAATTAAAAGTTACGAGTTTATTATCCCTTTATACGCACCTTTCGTCAGAGGGATCGGAGAAAAAGCCGATCTCCTGCCCCTGAAGTCCTGCTTCGTTTGAAAATATGAAAAATAATGTCCCCCCCTCCTCTTTTACCCAACTAAGAGTATATTCACAGGTTTGGGGGAAAACTTGTGTGGTTTTCGCTCAGTGTTGTCTCCAAATTTGAGGCATGGACATGTTTTTTAGTGTCCTATAACGATATGGAAAGTGGTGTCAGAGGAAGATGTTAAGGAAGATTACCTCGACGAAAGATTAGTTACCCTATTAGGGTGTTTTGACCAATGCGTTTTGACACATGATGAAGTTCCTGACATACCAGAACATATCATGAGACAGGAGCGCGTGTAGTAACCAACTTATTTACGTCTTTCTCTCGGAGGAATCTTCCCCATTTCATAAACCACCTAAGCTAAATACTCTCATTTACCTGCTGAGTATCTGATCTAATAGTGCCGTAAATTTATGTAAAACATGGCAATTAACACTGGCCAAAACACTGCCTGAATACAGAAGGTTGATTAAACTCTCCTAATGGAGTCATTCTGAATTATTGATAGTCTTATAAAATGAATACCTAACGCTGGATGCTAATTAATTTTATAGCACGAGTTAATTTGACTTTTAAAAACATTAAAACGCAATAAAAGGACCATTACGGTCGCTCTCTGTACTCCTACCTTCACTTGACTTTCGGTCATGCCCAAAAGATAAGCCAACCTCGCTCGTTCAGGGCCGGCCAGGTATTTAGTCTGTTCGAAGGTTTTCTCCAAAGCGAAAATTTGCTGTCCGGAAAAGGTTGGTCTTGTGTGTTTCCTCTTGCCATCCTTGTCTATATTCATGCTGTGTTGCACTGAAAAAGGAAAATAATAGTCTGTTCAGTTTGGTAAACAAAAGCAATCAAATTATTACATTCCTTTTTGTCAAGTCAAAAGATTTTACAGTTTATACCATATTGAGTCATGACCATGCACATAAATGTCTCGATATGAACTCAGTATTATTATAATCCTTATAGAAACCTTTTGTTCCCCATACATGCTCTATCGAATGTGTCAACCAATGATTTCGCTAGGATTATCTTTCTTCGCCCATGCATGCATGCAATCGATAATTTTTATCGTCTTCTACTGTAACAAACTTATTTTATATAACGACGTCATACAGAATATGGATTGTTTTTTATTACAATACTTCTGTTCACAATAAAAGTAAGTACTAATTTAGCTTATAACTAAATGTTATATATTATAGATACTCCGCGATATATATACCATGTTATAATACAATTCTACCTGGATTGCTCAAAAAAACTTCTATACAACTAAATTGATTTAAAATACTTTTAGAATTCTTTTTGCATTGAATGAGATAGAGTAGAATTAATCGTATTTAGGCATCATATTTTAAAATGTTTAAATTATAGGTACTTATAAATATTGTCGCTTTAATCATTTCTGTGGAGGTTCTTGCACCATAAAACGTTCATTAAAATTGTGCTGGTAATATAGTTCTCATCATAATAATCTCACTTTAACACCCCAAAATAATGATGATTTGTAAAACGCACTTTAATTGAAACATTTGTGCAACTAATTAAATATAAAATGCGTTTTTATGCATATTTAAGAAAAAAAGGTAATGTTAATTTATTCGCGACGTATATACCTTAAACTGTTTAAAATAATATAAGTATTCAATTTTATAAAAACACACAATTATATAAGTCATCCTGCATTTATTTAAAATGATCGCTGTTTAATCAAATGTTTTATGTCGTCAAATAATAAAATAAATTCCTTTTCATATTAAAAAAAATAGATTTTAATTGAGTTCATATTAGTTTCATCAACCATTTGTATATTTATATTTTGCCAATATTTAGTATCCCGGGTTTTATTATATACCTTGAGTAAATATATATACGACTATTTTTTGCATCAATGATAAAATTATATTGTGACACTCGTATATATAATATATAATAAGCGGTCCCCCACTTAAGTGTGCGGCGTTTATTATGAAGAAATTTATGTTTATTATATGGCGCATTTATAAGTAGGATTTTAATACATAAATAATCTCATACAGTCCAAATGTAATTAAAAGATTTTATGAAGCTTTTTTCGTGACTGCTTAGTGGTATGGGAAATATAATATATTGTAGTTATAAAGAGTAGTCCCCGATAGCAATAAAATCATATCCATGGAGTTGAGTCGTCGCTTCAAGATTTAGAATTATTAAAAAATGTTTGAAAAACACTTGACAGATTTTCTCTGCTGCTGGAGTCTTTTCTAATTTAGAGATGTGGAGTATCAGGGGGATTGGGAGTAACACCGTCTGTGAGGAGTGTATAGGATCACTCAAAGAAATTATCTATATGGGCATTAGGGAGTACTAGGGGAATGTTATTAATATTCTCGGGGCTTTGAGTTATATCGTAGCAAAATAGTCAAAAAATTAAACAATTTTCCCCACGTCCAAATTGCCCGCCAAAGCAAAGGCAATTATGTTTGCAAGAAAGCACCATTTTATGCGTATGAAAATATTCAATATCTTTTATTTGCACCATATATAATAAACTTTTTGAGTGTTATACAGTTATTTTTCTCCCTGCTTTACCAGAGAAAAGACAAACAACTGGAAGTGTTGAATAAACTGGTGGGTGGGTATTTATATATAGTCACAATTGCTTATGCTCCCAGTGGGGAAAGCATTGGTGTAAATAGAATGATTTGCTCACATATTATATATATATATATATTCTCCCATGGACCCCGAACTAATTCAATGCGCCGAGCGAAGCTTTCATTGCAATTCCAAGAACGTTGCAGCATCGAATAAAGATGATTAATAGACGTCGGCGTGGCCAAATTAATCTGGCCTTGAATGGTACAAGAAGATGAGACTGGGAGGGGAGGGGGGGGGGGGTCAACTATTTCTGATACCCAGTGGCACACGAAGAAGCAATAAATATGGTATGTTATAGATTGAAAGATGTGAGGTGGGACTTATAGGTCGGAGGGCATGCTTTAAAACACAAAAGATGCGTTTAGCTTTCAGTGACAACGTTAATCATATAGTCAATGTGGAGTGGGGATTTGGGTATTATGGCTCTTCTATTATGGCCTATATAATCAAGTAAAACTTTTTAAAAGATATTTATATTCTTTACCCAATTGCTGGGTATTTAACCAAGTATTTGGCGGAAACCGTTTGATCGCTTTAAATATTTAGGGAGCGATTTCATGTGTGAAATATATATCACTGCGCAGGAGACAATCATTTTATATATAAGGAAATATTTTATGGTTATTTTTCATTTAATGGGTAAATGGTTTTTCTTAAGTGTCAGAAAGAATTTTGTTAGGTGTTGACTATATTTCAAGTCAAAAAATAATTTCTAACATTTTTGGATAGCATTTCCGAGTATATTATACAGTTTCAATTATATAGAAACGTTCTGTGACTGAACCTTTCATCTTTATTTATATGAAACAAGTGTTAGTTTAAATTAATTTAATCACTTTACAATTGAATTGAATTATTTTAATTTATCTATTCTATTAAATATTCTATATTTTAGTATATTCCACTCTCCTGCAAACGTAAAATGTAGATTGAGACAGATTATAATTTTTTATATGATATATTAATGTGCGACCATTAATAGATATAATTTAGATAAATTATTCACAATATTTTATTATAAATGAAAGCGTTGGTGTGATGCTGAACGTATATTAATAATTAATCTTAGATTCAGGTTGTATAAATTTCCAATTAAAATTATAGTCTACGCTAAACAATAGCGAATATTTTTTATATTGCGTTACACAAGTGATAACGATTTAAAAAACGTTTTAAGTGAGATAACACATAAATGTAAATAGGCGGTGTATTTATATGGACTTACTGGATTCATTGATGGACCTCGGCCAGTTGGCTGGAGTCTGTGAAGACGGAGAATGTGGAACCATGCCAGGTGTGGAGCCCCAGAAGACCCCTTGTCTCGACGGAAGGTCCACCATGGGTTTGGCTGTGAGTCTGGCCGCGTTCCATGCCGAGTAGAACTGACCTACGGCTGCCGCCACTGCTGGTGACATGGCCGGGCCTTGTGCCGGGGCTGTGGAGTTGGGGGAGCTGTGGCTGGGTTTATTGAGGATGTCGTGAATGCTATGAGACGTCTTGCTGCACCCGGAGGATGAGGAGTTGGCAGAACCAGACTGTTGCTTGGGGGAACTACTTCTCATGGTCGGGGAGTGGTGGTGGTGGCTGTTGTTGTTGTTGTAGAAGATACCCGGTAGAGCTGGGGGCAGCCCCCCTCCTGAGACGGGCATACTGGCGGCCGCGAGGAGTTCCACGGGCAGGTTCATCTCTGCTGCCATGGCGTGGAGGTTGGCGAAGGGAGGGGGCACTCCCGCCTGTACCTGGAGCATGTGCTGCTGCGCTGCCTGGAGGAAAAGGGGACTGGTGGGTCCGGAGCCTCGAACTGCTGGGTCCATCGAAGTGGGGAAGAGTAATGTCATTCGGTTCACTGCACTTGAGAGCGATTTGTGGTTCTGGGGTGTTGTACAGGTGAGAGGTGTGGCGAGTGAGTCTTGGAGATGGCTGACAGAGTTCGGAGTGAAAGCGAGCTAGTCACTGGAGCATATATAGAGACACCGTCGATTGGAGTGCTTGTCAGGCTAAGTGGCACATCTCACAACTTTCTGATTACTAGTAATTCATCATTGCCGAAGCAATATAGGAGCATTCTGATTGGCTGGTGTGGGTTATAGCGTCGTTGGAGCGTCCTCTGATAGTTCACGGAATGACACAGAATGATTGTCGCGCAGACGTTTTTAAAAAAATTGATATATGCAAAATCTTGACGGGGTATTCCGTTTTTCCCCTTATTTAAGATAAATTGCTTTTTGAAATCATCCTTAAAATGCTTTTAATTAGCTTTACATAAATATTCCAGTTTTAGTTTTTTTCTTATACTAATTTAAATGAAAACGTTTTGTAAATAACGGTAGGATACGCAATATTTTTAAATAAATCATCTGTATTATAATAATGGGATTAAAATTAATTTGATGTGGTAAATATTCGAATAAATTGAAAAATTATATAATTGACGCATCCTTACGACGAATTATGTGAATTACGACGCATTATTATAATATACGACGAATTATTTTCACATTCCTGTAATTAATTGTAAAACAATTTTTTGTTTCACGATATAATGTAATCATGTCGCCTATATTTATATTTCAGTTTTTTAAAATGTAATATATTGAATTATATATTTTTCTATCTTCGAAAAAACTTTTCAACGACTCTTCAGTTTTGAACTAAAAAAACATAATGACACAAATCCTCCTTTAAATTGTGTATAGAATTCATAAAGGTTTATCTGAAAGTCATTTATAAATTCTTTCTAAGAAAATGGTATAGTAAGTAGACATAAAGCAAGTAAGTAAGTAGGTAAGTAAATAAGTAAGTAAGTAGGTATAAAGGTAGGTAAGTAAGTAAGTAAGTAAGTAAGCAAGTAAGCAAGTAAGTAAGTAAGCAAGTATAAGTAAGTAAGTATAAGTAAGTAAGTAAGTAAGCAAGTAAGTAAGTAGGTAAGTAAGAAAGTAAGTAAGTAGGTAAGTAAGTAAGTAAGTATAAAGTAAGTAAGTAAGTAAGTAAGTAAGCAAGTATAATTAAGTAAGTATAAGTAAGTAAGTAAGTATAAGTAAGAAAGTATAAGTAAGTAAGTATAAGTAAGTAAATATAAGTAAGTAAGTAAGTATAAGTAAGAAAGTATAAGTAAGTAAGTAAGTATAAGTAAGTAAATATAAGTAAGTAAGTAAGTAGGTAAGTAAGCAAGTAAGTAAGCAAGTAAGTATAAAGTAAGTAAGTAAGTAAGTAAGTAAATAAGTAAGTAAGTAAGTATAAAGTAGTAAGTAAGTAAGTAAGTAAGTAAGTAAGTAAGTAAGTAAGTAAGTAAGTAAGTAAGTAAGTAAATAAGTAAGTAAGCAAGTAAGTAAGTATAAAGTAAGGAAGTAAGTAAGTAAGCAAGTATAAGTAAGTAAGTAAGTAAGTAGGTAAGTAAATAAGTAAGTAAGCAAGTAAGTAAGTAAGTAAGTAAGTATAAAGTAAGGAAGTAAGTAAGTAAGCAAGTATAAGTAAGTAAGTAAGTAAGCAAGTATAAGTAAGTAAGTAAGTATAAGTAAGTGAGTAAGTAAGTAAGTAAGTAAGTAAGTATAAGTAAGTAAGTAAGTAAGTAAGTATAAGTAAGTAAGTAAGTAAGTATAAGTAAGTATTAGTAAGTAAGTAAGTAGTAATTAAGTAAGTAAGTAAGTAAGTAAGTAAGTAGGTAAGTAAGTAAGGTCCTAAGTATGTAAGTAAGTAAGTAATCGATTGTTCCTTATGTTGCATGGTTAAAACAGAAGGTCTCCAAAATGCTATAAGCTATAATGTATACAAGTCTCCATTTCAAATTTTACGAATGATGTACATGTATATATATTAAATGGTTGTCCGCATTCAACCATTTACATTGAAAATTACATTGCATTTAAAAATTCAGTAATTTTTTATTGATATCCAATATTAAATTCGTATTAAATATTTTGGTAGCATATATCGAAATATATCATTTGCAGATATATATGTTACATTTTTAGATTTATTTAAATTTATCTAAAGCATTATTTTTTAAATGTAACTTTTTTTCATTTAATTCTACATAAATTTCGATTCTTTGATAACCCCCATATTATACGAAGAATTATTAAAAGTTGATTATTAGGCTATAACACTTAAAGCAATTGGGGGCGGTTACATCTATAATTTGGAAAGGGTAAGTTCACTGCGAACCATGAGATAACGTTTTCAACTATCAAAAGCATTAATAGCTCTTGACTTTTGACTGCATAAAATATATTTATCAAATTATAAAACGAGGATAAAATGACAACAGCACATGATATAAAAAAGAGACTTTATAGTGGGGTCTTTAGAATTGTCAGGAATTGTATAGAAAGTTAAACGCCGGTATAAAAGTCTGTCTTCACAAATCCTGCACACTCAAAGATTAATCAAGACTGGGGATGCCCTTGCACAACATCGGTTTTCTGAATTAATGAATTCAAGTGATTATTCGGATTGATGATCACCCTCACACCCCGGACAATAAAGGTGTCATCTCAGGGAAATTAATGCTCAGTTGATGTCATTAAGCAATGGACAGTGTCCTTCCCATCCGCGAATATCAAGGGGAGAAAATACAACTTTTAAATATACTTCATGCCCGATTTGATTCTATACAAACTGAGGATGATAATTTAGAAGACCCCCATATATGGAGGTTTATTATAAACATGCCGTCTAAGCAAGAAGTTTACCGAATATACATCAGAAGATGTTGGGTTAGCTAAACTTTCATCTCGGCTCATATCCCAGGACACGCTTCAACGGCAGGTTTTTTGACCGCAGTTTGGCGGTGAGGAAATCACAAAGTGAGGTCTCCTCCAATTTGCATATAATGCTGAATAAGAAAGTTTAGTGTATGTAGAGGACAATTGTGTTATTTTATTTGTGTTCAGTTCAACTGTGTTCATTATGTACCAGCATCTTGATAAAATTGAACCATTTTCGAGTACATTGTGTACAGAAATATAATAAAGGTACTTTATGGACCGGCACTATTTACCTTTTATACAGGTAGCTAAATTACAAAGATGATTACAGTTGGCTTTAATAAATCGGCAATAAATCGATATAGAAAGAGACCCGGTTATTTTTATGAGACAGTAAATTATGACACATATACCAATAGGTAATAACAATAGAACTATTAGTTTGTGCTTGCAAAAGAATTGTTATATTATAGATGGGTAATAATTAGTTTAATCTTTGAACGTCTGGATTTATCATTCACACAAAGTGAAAACTTTGACTTGTCAATACATACTACTCGAATGTATATTATAGAGGCTTACACTATCTTTAAATTTATATATACAATTTTTGAATTACTTTTTTAAATATAGATTTATTTATATATAAATATACTTTAAATATTATATTTATTTAAAATTTTAAAATATTGCTAACGGTTAAATTTTGTAATTTTGTGTTAATAAAGGCCTAAAATAAAAATAATTTTTCGTATTTTAAAATTTTTATTCACCATCATAACTCATTCAAGAAGTCTGTCTGCACTTTTCAAAAAATTATAGGAGCCCCGAAACTTGAAATACGACCCACTCTAAATATTTTTGGGTCACCCCCAATGTATGGTCACAATGTATTGTTTGTAAAGTATATTATATATTGTTAAAGTCTAAAAAAAACTAGAATTAAATAATTCATAAAAAATTATTTATAAATGACTGATTTAGTAATTTTAGGATCACGACTTAACGAAATTTTCTATTTTAATTTCGATGTTTTACTCATTATACATATAGTCGTTTGGTTCACTTGGAGAATTTATAAAATGAACTCTTCGTTGTACCTATATAACACTGTACTTATCTAAAAATAAAATGATAATAACATATATTAAAAGGGGTGATAGTGCTCACTACCAAAATTCACTCACAAATCCAAAATTAGAAAAAAGTTACTCAAAAATAAAACAATTACGACATCTTTAAATCTTCCAAATTGGAATATTGAATTTATTTAAAAGATTTCATTACAGCTTTATTTATTAAATATGGATATGTGAGACGCTGGCGTGCATAGATAGGAATCCTTAAAATGTTGTTCAAAATTCCTTTACGTATATTCAAGTTCTATACAGTATATAATGAGGATATTTCACAAAAGGTACTCATATCTATCATCATCACACAGAGCTCCATGACTGACCTCAACAAATATTATTGCCTATTTGCTTCGTCTTCTTTTAAAAACATTTAACTGCTTTCATATATTTACTTTTAGTTGAGGTATATAATACTTTGTAAGTTTTTAAAGAGACCAGCGAAACATGTGCTCCGGTCATGTAGCTTATATATGGGACTGCATCGTCTGAGATATATGTCCAGTGAATTAAGGCCGGGTATTATAATGCTCAAAGAACCTTTCTGTATCTCCTCAGGGGGATAAAAAACTATATTAAATATATGATTAGACAGGTGTTGACAAAAGCAATATAGACATAGATAATAAGAATGCGTATGGCGCCTTGGCAGTATATTTGGTGCTCAAAACGATATTAACCAACAGGGTATAAAATACATTTGAAGAGCTAACAGCTGTTTTTTTGGTTCCGTTATTGTAGGACTATTCCTAGTTTAAATACCGGATGTTGATGACATTGCCTATAACACATATATAAACCAATGTGCTGCACGATTTGCAGGGCCGGCTATTATAAAATGCCCACTTAGGGATTAAGTTTGATTATATACACATGTTATTGATTAAGTGACCATTATTTAGAATTAAAAAGCTTTTAAGGAAAGTATTCTTGAATTATTAAAAACACGTGCATTGGGCTTTGTGATATCTGGTCTCTATAATATACAGTATTATAACTCGTTACTCGACCAAGAGACATTTGTATCGAAAATAGCTTTAAAATGGGATTAATAATTTTGTTACGAGTTATTTTTAACTCATCTTACTGCACTGAAATTTCTTTTATTTCATTTTGTATAATTTTATTAGAAGAATTTAAAATAGGAAAAATTGCTGCTCTACTTCTTCGGTTAAATATTAAATTGTTACCCTCTCTAAATGTTTGGGCCCTATTTTTAGCTTTTAGCACCCTTCACAGAAAATAAATAGGGTCCCTCACTTCGCTAACAGCTATAGAGGCTTTATAATATATAATATAATCCCTCATACCAAGGGATTTCTCTGGCGTGCCCTTGTTCAAATTGGTGCCACCCCCCCCCCCCCCCCTACTTTAAATGACCTGGCGACGGGCCTGATATGGAACTTTGATATTTCGTGAACTTGAAGGTTATTGTTATATCCTAAAAGAATTTGTCTAATTTTTTACAATTCTCCATCCTAAAACATTTACTATATAACTCAGGCACCTTGGAGCGATTTCAGGGGGGGGGGCTAAGTGGCACAGGGGCAGTAGGGGAGAGCCAAGGGCCTAAAATATCTAGTATGACCTTTTTTACAGGGACGCAAAGTATGATATTAAAATTATTGAGGTACCCAAGTCCTCCCTGCTCCGATGTCCTTGATAACTGAAATTATTTATATATGTCAATTTTACGATATTTAATTAAATTTAATTTTTCCCTTAAAACGAAATTCATTATATAATCAAAAAGTTTTTTCGATGCAATTATGTAAAACAAAATATATACTACTTAAATATTTAAACTAAATTTTACTTTTAGAATATTGTAATATAGTCTGTTCTTGAAAAAATGCGCGTGAAATCCAAAAAAACATTTATTTACTATATTTTTACAACACAATTATTAACAATGTTCCTTTAAAACAACTTAGACATAACTACCTCCGTTTTCAATAATTTTTTGCATATGCTGCAGCGTCATTTCCTGCAATAGCCTCTTCATTCTTCGTGCTGTAAACGTTGGAAGTTGTTCTGACAGGAACTGGTTAACATCTTCCAATGAATCAAAATCATCTCGGGCGGATTCCAATCTTTGGAAAATAAATCGGTTAAATATAGTTTACCCTAAACTTGAAGTTTTTATAAATATAATAATAAATTATATTCAGAAATTCAATTTTTATTGTTCCCTCTAAGAAATTGAGTAAAACAAATTTTTGTCGAAAATAGAAATTTGATAGAAATTGTTTTACAGGTATGATCTGAATATATCAATTGTATTTCTGTGAAATATTAACACATGAAATAAATAATAAATCTGAACAGTTTTCATCGCATATATTTTATGGGAATCTATGTTATGTGTATTATTACAATACCTCCCTTATATGTACATAGTTTGGGAGTACTAATATATATATTATAAGGCGTAACTTTATTCCAATAGCATCTGGATTACAACTGAAATAACCTATGCAAAGACCGGAACCTGATAAGTTTATCCAGCTCCCAGAAACATGTGTACTTGATGGTATAAATTGTTTTTATCTCAATAACCATGGAGGTGTATTCCTCCTCTCTAAATAAAATGGGCGGAAACATTTCTTTTAAAGAGAGCTTCATGGAAGGTTGATTTATAATTGGTAACCGAGGAAGCATGTGCACGACATCTTTTGATCGCTGCTAATGATGTTCATAACTTGATAATTAGGAAAACAACAATATTTTCCTCTGCGACACATTTGCTTTTAATACAACATCATAAGGCTGATATTATACAATTTGAAGTAATTATATTGTGAATTTATATATATGAACACATTTATTTGGAATGCATGTATCGTTATATACCTATAGCTTATAATTTGAAGAAATAAATATTAACCATCTTTTTGACAATATATTTAAAATGTGATTATGTAGTCTTATCCCAATATCATAATTATATTTTTATTAGCTATATATTATAGTATTCATTTTATCAAACCATAAAAGCGAAATATTTGAAACAAATGAATTAATATATATTTGGTGCTAATTAAAAAATATTTAACCCAATATGTGTATTTCTGAATAAAAAAATAGTGGAATAAATAAAATTTATCAGTTAAATTTAATACACATTAAAAATCAATAATTGTAATCGACGAGATATCTTGGTGGAGTGAAATGTTTTTAAATGACACATCTTGACAAATCTTGAATATGTTTCATTTCAATTGTTTAAAATCACACACATATAAAACGTTCGAAATATTTCATCTATAACACACCCATGAGCTGGAAAATATCTGCCCAGAGATATGGACAATCATTTTTTGCATTCTAAGAGTTTATATTACCCTAATTTGCCCACTATCAAAGTGGGGTTAGATTCACATTAAGATATAGTCTATACTACTGGTCAGTTGTCAGATCCAATCTTGACTTGATTGAGTTAGCAAAACGCTGGATGGCTGTCAATTAAAAGCCAGCGATGGACGCTACACGCAGGGTGGACTGCAATAAATACAACAGCTCAATTTGAGACCTTATTCAAAAACTTTCGATATTTGTTAAAAACTAAGAAATTATTATTCTAAACGGGACAGAAATGAGCCCTGATTTGTGTATTATAAAATGTCAGAGACCGATTTCTCTGTCAATTCCAGAAATCATGATAAATAAATTGCTCTAAATCCATCTCGTCTTACGCTCGAATCACTCTAGGAGACAATCTCAGTTGTCTATCTCGAGAGAAACTTCATGGACCCTTCCAAAAGACAATCCAAGGTAGCGAGTACAGCGTTGATATAATAAAACTGGGACAGGATGTGAGCTAGTCATAGACATTGCTTTGCTATGGGGTGGAGTCAAGATAAATTAGTGGATAAGCTAGGAGTAAACGGGCTCCCCTGGTATTTAGTCTGACCAGCTTTGCTCACGGATTATTAGAAAGCATCATTTAAACATTGTATGGCAATCGTCCAAAGAAGTCTCTTGATTTGAAATCAAATATCTCGCGAGGAATATTATCTCGCGAGGGTGATTTCCGTCCTTATTTAAAAGTAGATAAACTGTCGAGGAGAATGGTTGTTTAACCTGAGGATCAGGCCGGCTTTAGCCCCTGGATTATCTACGTTATTGGTTTTCATCGCCAGTTAGGAATAGACTGTCATTGTTTGCCCATATAATATTCTTTTCAGGGATCAATCGGAAAATAAATCTCTCAATTTTCTGTTAACACTTTCATTAGACAATTAGAACGTGTTCTGGTTTGATAAAAAAATTAAAAAAGAATTTGAATTGTTTGATAAAATATATTGTAAACTTTTATTTTATTATTTTATTTCTGGTCGTTACAAATAGAACACCAAAAATACGATTATGTTTCAGTGTGAAGTATTTTAATTAAAAATATGTTATTTTATACATTTATCAAAATAAAAATTATAATAAAATTTCAATAATAAAAGTTATTTATAAGAATATTTAAAATGAATTTTATTTGCAGCAGAAAAACAAACTTTACATTTGTTCTATATGTAATCATTAGAATAAAGCATTATTCATAGTTAAGAAGGGCGCATTAGCTGTAGTGAGAAGGGCGCATTAGCTGTATTGAGAAGGGCGCATTAGCTGTATTGAGAAGGGCGCATTAGCTGTAGTGAAAAGGGCGCATTAGCTGTATAGTGAGAAGGGCGCATTAGCTGTAGTGAGAAGGGCGCATTAGCTGTAGTGAAAAGGGCGCATTAGCTGTAGTGAAAAGGGTGCATTAGCTGTAGTAAAAAGAATGCATTAGCTGTTTTGAAAAGAGCGCATTAGCTGTAGTGAAAAGGGCGCATTAGCTGTAGTGAGAAGGGCGCATTAGCTGTAGTAAAAAGAATGCATTAGCTGTAGTGAAAAGGGCGCATTAGCCGTAGTGAGAAAGGCGCATTAGCTGTAGTGAAAAGGACGCGATGAGAAAGGCGCATTATCTGTAGTAAAAAGGGCGCATTAGCTAAAGTGAGAAGGGCACATTAGCTGTAGTTGGAAGGACGCATTAAGTTTAAGTGAGAAAGGCGCATTATCTGTTGTAAAAAGAACGCATTAGCTGTAGTGAAAAGGGCGCATTAGCTGAAGTGAGAAGGGCGCATTAGCTGTAGTGAGAAGGACGCATTAGCTGTAGTGAAAAGAGTGAATTAGCTGTAGTTGGAAGGGCGCATTAGCTGTAGTGAAAAAGCCGCATTAGCAGTAGTAAAAAGGGCGCATTAGCTGTAGTGAAAAGGCCGCATTAGCTGTAGTGAAAATAGCGCATTAGCAGTAGTGAAAAGGGCGAATTAGCTGTAGTGAAAAGGGCGCATTAGCTAAAGTGAGAAGGGCACATTAGCTGTAGTTGGAAGGACGCATTAAGTTTAAGTGAGAAAGGCGCATTATCTGTTGTAAAAAGAACGCATTAGCTGTAGTGAAAAGGGCGCATTAGCTGAAGTGAGAAGGGCGCATTAGCTGTAGTGAGAAGGACGCATTAGCTGTAGTGAAAAGAGTGAATTAGCTGTAGTTGGAAGGGCGCATTAGCTGTAGTGAAAAAGCCGCATTAGCAGTAGTAAAAAGGGCGCATTAGCTGTAGTGAAAAGGCCGCATTAGCTGTAGTGAAAATAGCGCATTAGCAGTAGTGAAAAGGGCGAATTAACTGTAGTGAGAAAGGCGCAATAGCTGTAGTGAAAAGGGTGCATTATCTATAGTGAAAATAGCGCATTAGCAGTAGCGAAAAGGACGCATTAGCTGTAGTGAAAATAGCGCATTAGCAGTAGCGAAAAGGACGCATTAGCTGTAGTGAAAATAGCGCATTAGCAGTAGTGAAAAGGACGCATTAGCTGTAGTGAAAATAGCGCATTAGCTGTAGTTGGAAGGGCGCATTAGCTGTAATGAGAAAGGCGCATTAGCTGTAGTTGGAAGGGCGCATTAAGTTTAAGGGAGAAAGGCGCATTAGCTGTAGTTGGAAGGGCGCATTAAGTTTAAGGGAGAAAGGCGCATTAGCTGTAGTTTGGAAGGGCGCATTAAGTTTAAGTGAGAAAGGCGCATTAGCTGTAGTTTGGAAGGGCGCATTAAGTTTAAGTGAGAAAGGCGCATTAGCTGTAGTTTGGAA
>JAUZNC010060473.1:0-11961 GCA_034780395.1 Vannuccia rotundouncinata | reverse complement strand
TTGGAAGGGCGCATTAAGTTTAAGTGAGAAAGGCGCATTAGCTGTAGTTGGAAGGGCGCATTAAGTTTAAGTGAGAAAGGCGCATTAGCTGTAGTTGGAAGGGCGCATTAAGTTTAAGTGAGAAAGGCGCATTAGCTTCCTCCCATGGGGTCAACGTTGCTTAAAACTAAAATACAGTAAATTATTGCAATACATCAACATTCTTTTGAACCAACTGTTATATTATCATTTACGACTTTTGCTTAAAAAAAATTTAATACAGATTCGATTAAATAAATTGTACAATATTAGTTTTTACTGAGATTTTTGAACCGTATAGACATTTAATTTTTATTATTACTATTAATGATAGGTATAAAATGATATTATTGCCATTATTTATTCCGCTACCATGATAAAATGTATTACAGGATACTATGTACGATATAGTACGATACAATGTATATAACGCTTTAATAGTTAACGATAAAATGTTTTTTTTGCATATATTTTAAGAGCACGTTTTGCAAATAAAATCATTTTCTATAACCATATATTCCAGCTGAACTATTTGATGTTTACTCCACCGACAGATTTTATTGCATTCCAGTTGGAGATTTTGTTTCTTTATTGTTTGCAATTTCGTTGTTACCCAAATATTTCGTTGTCCCTACTCTCTATGCTTCTATAATTATAGTTGACTCCATTATATATTGCCAACATCAACTATCACCGCTTGGCTCTTCACATTATAGTTTATGACTTCTTCACAGAGGAAAGAAAATAATAAAAAAGAGTAGAAATCTTGCTTTCGCCATTTACTCCTTGTCTTAACTCGAAGAAGTGGAAAAGCATATTCATGAATTATAATTTTTATTCTTTAGCAATACTATATTATATAAGCTTGTAGACTTCATGCTTAATTAGTAAATTAGGGAACTCGATTAAATACTCTTTCGTTATAGTATCCTCAGATTTTAAATCTAATTGTTTTGGCGACCCAACTATGGTATTGGGCCTTCGGATCCCTAGAATAGCCATTTGAGGTGGTTACTTGGGTTTTATAGGCTCCTTTGAGGATTATTTACGACCTAACATTTAGTAGGGTATATTGCGCCCCTTACTAAAACACAATTGATTTTAATGAGAGAGGGTCTATAGTATATAATCAAGCTCGAAGTTCGCATAAAGTTGGCTATTTAATAATTTTATATCTCAATTAAGCGTTTAGTATTAAGAAAATTGTAATTTTATTTCTCTCTTGTCTTTTAAGATCATTTATATAGCCAGAAATCAGCACTGAAGAACTTGTCTGTTCCAGAAAATTATTCTACATATAGTATTATTGTGACTTTATTAATTTATTTTTAAAAAAACATACTGAAAAAGTTTTAAATTACATTATTTTGAATTATGGTTAATGAAATATATTAATATTATATGGTTTCTAATTTAATGACTATATTATATATATGGGAATAAAAATATTAGTATATTGATTTAAAATCTATTATATTATGATAGAATTTATTCCTCTAAAACTGTAAATTATAAAATATATTTTGATGTCAATAGAACTGCGAACATTTATGATGCCTATAAATTATACCAATATGTATAAATGGCGGTTTTAATTCAATAATTTCCTGTTTGATTATCTACCAAAGACAACTGCGAAGCAATATAATGATGTGAACTTTCACAAATATTTCAAAATACACGTTGCATATATAAAATAGGACCAGCAAAACTTTTACAAATCTATTAAGTTTATATAAAATTTTCTCTCATCAATTGCAATGTCGGAATATAACCATGCATTATATACAAACAGAATATAATCATTACTATTTAGTAAAATATAGCAGTCAGCTTTAAGGATGTGACAGATGCAAATGATGGCGTATTTAAAGTTTACAAGTCTAATTTCAAACAAAATATGCAAATTAGTGGTGTTGGTCTGAGTTACAATTCTCAAGCAGACACTCGTTTATGAGTATTCAAATTACATACTTGTGTAATGAACCTCCGATATTCGTCTAATTAATTATATAAAACAGAAATTGATTCACTCACTCCTTCAATATTTTGACACACCCTAAAAATTAAACAATTTAGAAATTGCGATTTTTTATGAATAGGCGTATAAGAGAAACAGGGCGGAGGTTAATAATGTGTACATGTATAATAAACACATCATGCATGCAGAGATGATTCAGATTGTAGTCAAAAGTGGCATCCTATTAATTAATGTTGTGTTTTTGCCGCATTATGTATGCAAATTTTGAGAAAATTTGGTACGTTATTGAGACTTTATAGGTTTATAGGAGGTGCAGTTTCTCTAATTATGACATTTTATGCGTGCTCTGTTTGTGCAAAGTGAATGAAAAAGTGTCGAGCTGGGGGTGATCAGTTTTTAAATTATTGTATTGAAATTTTTGTTGCCGGGATAAATTCAACAGCTTTGAGTAATGTAATAGAATTTTTAATGCCACGTTTTAAACAAATAAATAAATTTCTTTATTTGTAAAAGAATTATTCTTAATAATAAAATAGATAGCATAGTAACACTTGGATGCCTTCTAAATATATTTTGTAGTTTTTGCGGTTATATTTATGTGCGATAGTGTTATTGTATTGTGTTGCTTTTAAAGTGTGTTTTACTTTTATATTTTTATTATGTGCCTCCCGACACACTTCGCCATAATGTATTAGTATAATATACTTTATCTAAACACTATCCATTCAGGGGGGAGCCAAATTGCCCTCCCCCCGTCTTCCATTTTTGCTGGCATTTTTTATTGATAAATGTGGGAATAGTTAGCTCTCGTGATTTTTCTTATAATGAAGTTTTCCTACTTTTAGCGCAAAATTGACTCTCATAGATCCACTTGGACGATCATGAGAGTCGTTCCATCCAATCACCACAAATTTACAATTTTCGAAAATTTACAAAATTGGCTATTATATAAATGTAAATCACCGAACAGCTTATATTATGTGATTATCAGCCCGATAAAATTGTAATTAACATGAATTCACATTAAAATTTTGAATGATTTAAAGAATTTTTTTTTTTAATTTTTATAAATTTTCTATTTTTGCAACATTATCTTGCAGAAAACATCCTCATGACTATCATCATGACAAATGTTATGCACTTGGCACTATAGGAACATCGATATATTCAGGAACGGGGCCAAAACACACACACACACCCCCCCCCCCCCCCGGTATGGATAGGGTTAAGTATAACGTTTGTTTCTACATTTTTCGTTTTCTTTATTAACTTAGCCATCTTGTTTTCTTGACATAATTGACTGTTTTATTTACTTGTAAATAATTCTCACATACAACATTTTTTATAGGATCCGAAAGAAACGCAATCCAATTTATATTCCCAGGAGTTTATAGGGGATGGTCCTACGTGTGATTTTCTCTACAAGGTGTATGTACCTCAAAGATCCTTTAAGATTTTTTTCTACACAATAACGAAATTAAATTTTTTAAATTATTTAATTTAATTTTTGTATAATTAAATGTTTACAATGTTTTAAGTTTGTCAAATATACATAAATCTATTTAGATACTTAAAACTTATACTTAAATAATACTTAAATAGCCTATGATCTTCCATCTGGTGGGAAATAACAAATTTATTCACTTTAAATTTACAATTAAAACTGGTAATATTGTACTGTATAATTATTAGAATTATGCATTCATTTTTGTAATCGGATTTTCGCAACAATATTAATGATAACCATGACTGTTAACAATAAAATATCAACTGTAATACTCAATCAAATGAAAATAATTATAATAATAATCAATAATCAATAATAATCAATAATAATCTATAATTATAGATGAAATATTATTAATTTGAATAAATTTGAATATGTTGATTTTATTCCAATCAAAGAAAAATCCAAAAACTTAATTAGAATCCATTCTGGCGAACATTGTTGAGGGTTTTCCACCTGTCTGAAATTTAAAACTTCATTGTCATAATATTGGAATAAATTTTTAATAAAAATAGGCTCAAACACTTTTGTTTGCATAAATAAAAAATTATAATTTTCCATTTTATTTATGTAATTTTTTAGAAAAAGTACCTAATTAGACTAAAAATGGGGTCAAAAACATTGCTTTGATATTTTAATAATTTATATCGTAAAAATATTTTTTGTTATTTAATACTAACAATTTTTTAATAATTTAAATGTTAAGTTAATTACAATTGTCTATTTAGCTTTAAAAAATTATGTCAAATTTTTAAAATATCTATAATGCTATTTCAAAAATATTGATTTTTCAATTATATTCAATTAATTTAAACTGGTAAATTGAACTGAAATCAGTTCTCAAATATATAACCTTTAAAACGTTATAAAATAGCTCGGCTGGTTGCTGTGAGCAACGGCACAAAGTTCCAATACAGTTTCTTCCCCTTAATTCGGCTATTACCATAACAAGCTATTAGCACGTTCCCACAGCTTCAGAAAACTGTTGCCATCTCCACCCCAGGCACGATTTTCTCATCTTCAAGAACATACAACCAACCGGAAGTGGCGAAAACGCCTACTTCAGGTCGCAATATAACCTGCCATGAACATGAACCATTTATTCGTCTTGATTGTAGCAAAGAGACACCCCGAACGACATCGCTCATGTGGAAGGTGACCATCGCATATTGTAGCAATTCCATCCTCAAAAATATAATCAAATCTAATAATATTGAAACAATCAACGCCCAAAAGCAGAAACTGAAATAGAGGGAAGGCCGAACGAAAACTTTTAATTTTCGAGTATTACAGAGAAAACAATCGCTAACTGTAGCATTTTGTAGCAAATTAGGAGGGATTCAAATGTGCTACATATTACCGAATTATGGAATCAATTTTAAAATTTAATTTTATATATTCTCATGATATAATAACTTATTACGGTTGTATCTGTTTATCATCCAGCGTTAATCAGGCTGTCTTCTTTCTTCAACCGAATTTCGGAATAAATTTTTTTAATTTGTCGAATTTTCATTGATAACGTTTAAGTATATCAGGGTGTTTTTGTTGGGATTTATCAGATCGAAAAAGTTATTCAAAGCCTTTTTATGGTTGATATTTACTTCAATAACCAATTTATGGATAAAATTATATTCTTAATTCATAAATATTTAATTCGATGAATGTTTGTCGTTTTCAAATTGTGAATAATATTATGTATCACAATTTTTCAAAATTGATTGTTTTTCTCACATATAATCCCATTTTCACTGATCGTTTACTTCCTATAATATTATAAAAAACATATTTACCGCAATAGTATTATTAGATAGGAGGGCCCGGTATAGTTCAAAATGGTTATTGCAGATATCCCAAACAGAATAATTATCATATTTCAAAGAAACACTCTAAATTTTCTTGAATTTAAAAAAAATTAATCTTCCGTATAATACCTTTTCTTATGCCATTGTGGTATATAGTGATGATAGCTTTTTAATGTTTAATTTCAGTAATATAATAATATGCATATTTAATTCCACTTTCTGATTATAACGCTAAATTGATTAATTAGAAGAAGTTATTGATTAATTAAGTGTTTGAAAATGACTCTGTGGTCAGTTTTCGGCAATTGATAATCAGGATTCTATTTTATACGTCTCATTATGAATTGAGAGAGACAAAGATAAATTAGCTAATGAACTGTACAATTTATAGTAAAATAAAAATTGAATATACACTGTATATTCCGCAAAATTTTATATTAAAATACCTAAAAAGTGTACTTGTTTGTACAATGAAGATGAACATTAAAAATTTACAAAAAATTTGGTGAATTTGTTAACTGTAAGATTCGAGAGGTACCAAAGTTTGTCGCTATAAAATAAATATTCGTATAAAATATACAATTTTTAGAGTGCCTGAAATAATTTTGACATTCCATATTATATATTTTTGATTTGGGTATAATATACGCTTAGAATCTCATATTGTATAAAAAATAAAACTAATTTAAGAAAATTCAATTAATTACTGAATCTTGTGCGATTTTCTTTCAGAAAAATGAGACCTTTCATTTCAAAATTTGCATAAGCAGGCCACAAAACCCCGACAAATGAGCATAATTAGTCGAGTATATGAAAGCTATAAAACTCTTTTAAGTCATTAAAACCATCTCTTTTCTGAGTGATTTATATCAAATCTGAGGTTTCTTTTCAGGAAATTGACTACATTATTTTTGGTATTATTATATACGTTTATGGAAGAGGAACAGCAGTATCCCTTATGGATATGGGGGAATTCTTCAATTATATACCCCAGTTTTGATCAACTTAATCACTGCTTTGTAAATTGTTTCATGAGTTGATTTGAAAGAAATTGAAAAGGTTTATTTTTTTCGCTAGTTTAAAATATGAATAAATTGTAATGCATTCTATGTTGATTATGTCTGATTTTTTTAATTTTTTCTATATTTTTAATCTTTATATTGATGCGATCGTATTACGATTTTGAAATTTTAAATATAAAAATTCATTCCCAAAATTGGTATCATGAAAGTTCTAAGAAGTAACCGTTCAACTATAAATTTCGGATAATTTCTCATTTAATTTAATTTACAATATATTTTACAATTGTAAAATCAATTATTTCAATTAAGGAATAAATTATATAGGTATAAAATTAAAATATAAATTATTTATTTAATTTTAATTTAATTTAATTTACATTTTACATTATATTTAAAAATAAATTATTATATATACACATTATAAAAAATATGTCTAGAATTATAATTATTCCGACTTAACATTATATGTCATATAACTTAGCTAAAAGTCGAATTTTAGAGTTCGGAGTGGGACGGGTTATATGTCCATTTCATTTTATCAAAGTTAATTATGTCTTATTTTCTTAAGTGACTAATTTGGCTCGATACTTTGAAATTCTTAAATTCTACTATTTCAATAAATAAATGTGGCAAAAATATATTTAAGGCTAATTTTTAATCATTTACTTTTATAAATGTTAAAATTAAATCCCACTTCAAGAAACATCCCAGATATCAAAATTAAATATTTGTTTACTATTTAAGGACACAGTTTTAACTCAAATATGACGTACGGAATGTAATTTAGTTAGGTATCTAACCTTCTCATCTTCTGTAGTCTAAACTATACGTTAATTAATTGAGTAATTAATGATTCTGTTCTGTTTTAAAATTAGACATTTGAGTGTTGTTGAATTGTTGAATATAATTGTGGTTTTCTAAATATATTATTTATTAGAAGGAATGTAATTTTTTATAATGCCCATGTTGCCATCCTAAATCACATTGCATGTCTAAATTATGCCATCTACCAGGAGCATTGAAATAAAACAAAATCAATGGAAACATATTTTATTTATGTAACACCAAAGATACGTTTATCTTTTATATCAATATGTAGATCTCATCAGCAATAATAATTTTTATAATTTTAGCATTGCATATTCAAAGGCACAGATTTTTGCAGATTATTTATTCACATCTGATTAAAAGATTTTTGTTTTACAATTTGATAATATAACCTCCCCAAATGTATAACTGCATAAATGAATATTTAGCTGCTGAGTTATTTAGAGTTGGGCTTCATTACATATTTTTGTATTTCACAGTTTTAAAATGATGAAAGTTTAATATGGTTCTGAAATTCAAGAATGACCTGATTTCCGATTTTTGTGGTAGCGTCTTATAGCCTATTATTGCTTGCAGACCTCTTAAAATGAAAAGTTTTTGAACAAATAATAATAATTATAAGATAAGAAGATAATAAAATTTAATTTTCGCATTTTATATCCATAATTACTTGACATTCTCTTTGATCTTACATATCTGTTATAATTAAATGTATAAAAACAAAAACTTAATAATATATGGATGCATTGCATCTTACGACTATTATAGAATGGAATTAAAAATTTAATTTAGAATACTCGTTATAAAGAATAAATTATTCTTTAAATTTCTAAAATAGTTTTATGCCTTTGGTTAATACGATTCCTTTTTATGATATCTATTGATTTTATTACCTATCCTCCATAGATATAATCCTTATTATTTAATAGAAATCGTTCTTCTCCAACAAAATATAAAGTTGAATACTTATACAGCTGGTATGTTATATGCCAAAATCAATTGCTCCTTACGTAAATTATGTAACAGCACTAAATTTGTAGCAATTATTATTATTATCTTTAGACTTAAGTAAGTTATGTGTACTGAACAATAATGGACATTATAAAAGCAATTCCATAAGATCTCCTTTAATTTGGAATCATTACACCACTACAAAGAATGCTATTTTCACATATAAAAAAGCCTTTATAGTGGTTAAATAGGTCAGTGGATATTACTGAGACAATAGAGTCAGCATGTCCAAAATATCGACACAATAAAATTTGTTATACTTTTGAAGTAATGGAATAGATAAAAAAAAATGTCTGAAATTGCGAACTAGCTGACTATGAGAATGAGAAAGAAATTAAGTAGATTGCCTATAATTACTTCAGTTTTATATTCAACACTATTTTTAAATGGGACTATTTATTATAAAGCCCGTTTTTAGAGCAGACTTTTATAATATTATATTGTTAGATTTTCTGTTTCGTAACACAATTAACGAATTTTTTTACTTTGTACGATTTCTTATTTCTTCTGTTATATACTACTATCTAAGTAATATATGTATATAGTGCAAACTTTTTAAAATTTAGGAACTAATGTATATAATAATAATATTATGTTAATAGTTGTAAAATAACATCTAAGAATGTTTAAAAAATTCAATTTTTAATATGTTAATTAAAATTCATGTAATGTAATTTGTAAATTTAACGATTAAAACAAATTCGACTGGTGTCATTTTAGCTTTTAAATAATTATCATAATGTTAAAAAAACTTTTTAAATTATTTATTTATATATTAGCATAATCCAAGAACAATTTCAAAGTATATTTTTAAATTTTTTTTTATAAACATTTTTAATCGTGTACCGTTTTTTAAATTTGAACTGTGATTTATTTAATAAAATAACTGTTTAATTAAATAAATAATAATTTCATAGCTATATAATGATGCAATCACTTAACAACTTTCATGAAATTATTATTAACTTTAAAATGAGTCTATGATCTGTTCAAATCGTTGCACTATCGCTCCATCAATAGAGCATTTCCAAAATCACCTTTCTTGCAATCACCCCAAAAGATCTAAATTTAACACAATTGAAACATCATATATTCATTTCACATTTTACTTTATGTACCTACCTATTAAAAAGTATACAGTAATTACATATTACATATGCTTTGAATGTGTTCCAGAAAACTATTTAAACACTATATTGGATAATACCGGTATATATAATTTGTCGTTATTTTGATAATTTCCGAAACCTCGTAAAATGAAAATCAATCAAAAAAATATTAATTGAATTTTGATCAATTCATTATTTTATATGAAACATTTGATTATTTGTTAAGTTAATGTTTATTTTTTTAAATTTATTTTAAAGCGCCTGAACAAACTTTGATCAACTTATAAAATATACTGGTTGGTACCTACTATTAAGATATTTGTTATGAGTTTTAAGTAATATAATATGAGCTTTCACAAATTCATAATATTATTTATGGGATTTTACAATTTATGAATAAGAGGATTGAAAGATACAAACATTATATATCTTTAAAATACTATAACATACGTAGTTTAAATGAATTAGACAATACACCAGCGCGAAGCCGAATTATAACGTGTAATATTGTTCTTTTATTATTGCTGTATTTAATTTAATTTAATTTCTTTTGATATTTTTATTCGATTACATTTATATATTTTGCCTAAATGATATAAGTACACAAAATTAATTGTTACTGACATATGCAAAAGCCACAAAAGAAAATTCACACGATCTTAAACCATATCTAATTGTTTTCAGTTTTCATTTTTAATACAGAGATTCCGTACAGGTGTTACATTAAATAACACATATAAATTATCTGAATTTTTAGGATGTTGTTGAATTTTTAGGCAAATAAATCAGTTACTCACTGCATTATTCAATATTTTGTATTAATTGTGTTATTAATATGTGCCTCTGACACATTTCGCCATATTAGAGAATAAATATATATTTATAAAAAAATGTTAAAATTTGTTATAAACATCATAATTAATGATTGAATTACATGTTTAAATAAACCTGCAATATTTACAATCTTATTTTTATAGGGAAAATATTAATTTTATAATATTAAAATATCAATAAAATACAATTATAAATTTAGTAAAAAAATTAATTAAAAAGATTACAAATATTGAAATACAATCTCTAACAATTTAATTCATGCTTTATATTAAATACTAAATATGGATTTTTAGAGATCATCCTCTTAAAATTAAACGGACAAAATCGTTTTATGATAAGATTCGCACTGAATTATAAATTGTTATTTATACATGATTTACAATGAATAGATTAGTAACCCAATCCTTAAATACCATTAATAGAACTGTTCGAAATGTAATAAGAATGTTGAATTCACCTCAAGGTAATACAATATCATTTTATACAATTTTTATTAAAATAATTTCAAAAAATTCAAAAATATATTATTTATAATTTTAACTCATTTCTTATAAATTTTTGGCTTTTATTTTATGAACTGGGAGGCCAATTTTTCTATATTTTGAGATTATTTTCACAGGGTTCCCACACATGGCCTTAAATTCAAGGGTCCTTAAATTTTACTGTTAGCTCTTGAAAAAATATATTACCCTTGAAAAGATTAGTTAGCTATTAAATTTAGATTATAATTTATTGATATCATGTATTTTTTGGAATTTATGTCATGTAAATATTATTACTTTTGTTTGCACGTTTTTATTATGTTAACAAAATATTTTGGGTATACATATCTATTTCTAATTTTTCTTAACTATATTTAATCTGACATTCCTTCTAAAATATAACAAGCTATATAATTTTTTTAAATTTTCATCTCATTTCAACATCTGTTTCACTTTTGTTGTAATTTATTTAATGTGAACTGACTTTTTTAATTCTTAAATATTATTTCTATTTCCTCATGAGCTCAGATCCACTATTATTTATGCTTTGATATTTAGTTAATTTATATGTTTAATAGATTAGTTATATAAAATTGTAGGAACATACATATTTCAAAGAATTATCTATTATTTTTTAATAACAATTTTTCAATTGATTTTTCATTTCATTTCATTGACTTTTAAAAAATTTTAGTTGAATTATGTCACATGCCAATTAATGAAAAAACTTTTATAGTACATTTTTAATTCATTTTGTACTAATATGCTTAATGTTCATATTTAAAATTAATAATACAATAATATGCTTAATGGTGTTTACAATTAATGAAAATAAGTTTAATTGCAAATAAATATATTTATTTATCATTATCCTTGGAAAAATCAAAATAGCCCTAAAAGTACCTTTGAAAATCTGAAAGTATATAATTATCTATAACAAGGTTGAACATTTTTTTGGAAATGCCATTGTCCTTGGCAATTTGAAAACAGTCATTTTTTATTTGCATATAAGTTTTGGTTCTTCAATTTCAGTCTCCCAAAGCTTTATTCACTTTTACCCAAAACAGATTATATGCTTGTTCATTACAAAGTGTTTCCAGAATCTTTACAACCATTTTGATAACTTCTTGGCCTTCAGATGCTGATACACTGTGATTGTAGTGTACAACTCAAGTTATCTGAATGCTGAAAAATGATTTCAGAAAGAAGCAATTCAGATAATAATGAAAACATTTCCATTTGTGCTTTCATGCCATTCAATCTGGCTTTTGTTTCTGATTCCAAACCTTCCGTATTTTCCATATTTTTTGAGGTCAAATGGATCGTTTTTCAGAATCGTCCAAAACTGTAATAAAATTCAATGT
>JAUZNC010060462.1:14007-36099 GCA_034780395.1 Vannuccia rotundouncinata | reverse complement strand
TGAAAGGAATACGATTATTTTAAATCAGAATTAGAGTTTTGTCTGTTTCCATTTCTTTATCTAATATAGGAACATTTATTGTACATTTATCATTATTTCTATGCTTGTATTCGTATTTTATCTTTAGCATCCCATTTGTATTTTATTTGAACATAATTTTTTACATATATGAAAGAAAAGTCTAGAGACTCATTTGTAGTTACAAAAAAAATTATTTCAATATTTAGAAGAAGTTAAACAAACATCCATCAACATTGTTTTCAATTATTACAAATTAAACAATATCGGATTGGTCCTGTCAACGTTGATTTACATCATTCCTATTCTATCTTGTCAGAGTTGTTTTAATTTGATGTCGACTTCCATATTGCGGGATAATTTATTTTTTATAGAAAATATATTTAATTTTTAGAAAATCCATTCAACAAATTGTTATTTCCTCTGTAAATTTGAAAGATAAATATCCTTATTGATTGCTCAAAATGATAGTATAGAAATTCAATTAAAATGTAACCTTTGATGAATACAATTGGAAATAATCGATGCTCAATATAATAGGTGTTATATTTCATTGAGCCTTTAATTAAAACAAAAATAGATACCATAATTAAGATATAGTTACCTGTCAAATGCGATAACTGTCAGGGTAGCAACCGAAGCGCATACTGTCATCCCCTGGAGGTAAGGGGTTGATCGGCAGAGAAATTCACCCATTCGCCATTCTAAGAAGTTTGTAAAAGATTGAGAGAATATAATAGGTTTATATATATATAATTACTCAAATTAAAATGTATTAACTATTCTAATATATTAATTAAAATGTATATTTATGTAAGATTAAATTTATTGAAATGAAAGAATTTTATGAAAGTGTAAACAATTATTGGAATTTGAATTTGAATAAAAATTAGGATTCGAATTATTGATATATTATGATTGCTTATATCAAATAAAATCTACGATCTTCATCAGAAATTTAACACTTAATAATCAATGCCATTCTTGAAATGGAACAAAGTTATTTTATTCATTTATAGGAGCTTACAACTACAATACATTATCCAAACATGATTGGTAGAATTTCGATAATTAAATTTTTAGATCATAAAATACAATATAACAGTCAGCCAATATTCATATATATTGTGATAATTTTATAATTTATATTTGATACATTACATAATATTATGCACAGAAAAATAAATATAAGCGACTATATAGTGACTAGGAAATCGATTAATTGATTTTTTATTTCCAGTATTGGGATTTCGTCCTGTCTCTTCTAAATGATATTATGTGCTCTTTCAAATTAAATATATTTTTTTGTACTAACAAAGTTGAAGTTAGGTGACGAAATATCAATAATTTCGGAATACATTTTTCTAATCAGATCGGAACCAAATTGATCAAATGTAGGGTAAATATAAATAGTTTGTAAAATTCTTTAAAAATATTTATTCTCAAATGTTCTAGAATATTCTTTCTGTAAATTTATTTCTTTGTTGAATTTGATATTTTTATAAGCTGAATTATTATTTATGTTATAATATACATACTTCAATAACGTATTGCATGTTTTTAAAGGCATGCAATTTAATAATAACATACTGCTGAGGGGATGCTGTATAACTCAATCTCAACTAGAATATGAGCTGTAGAAAAGTTACAAAAATCTAAACAGACCTTTGCGTTTATATTGAATAAGTAATCCCACATAATCACAGCATATGTAGATTTCAACAATTTCCGTAAAAATTAGGTTAAAATTGATTCTTAAAATAGATTAATTACTGAAAGCTTTTATTACCTAAAATATATTTACATGTGAACATTAAAAATAAATGTTATATTTTATTTTATTAAATACAGAATAAATCTGGAGACAACGGATCCCATTAAAGATAAGATGCTTTGCTTTAAACGCAAAAAATCCGTTATAATTTATAATTTATTAAGTTATAATTATAATCCGTTATAAATATAATTTCTATTAATTTCTCTTAAATTCCATTTTTGCCTCAATTTGAAGGAAATTAATTATTCATATCAATTTAATTACCATATTTTATAGTCCATTTTCACAACCTTTCCCACAATTATTTAGGGTGTAATTCATAGTAAATATCTTTATTTTATTTATATATTTGTGAGTAGTAAAGTAGTTGAAAATGTTATATTAGTACCTATACAAAGATATGTTTTATTGTAATATTTTTTACGAATCATTAAACAAATATTGCATCTGTTAAGATTAATTGGGCAATAACAAAATTTATTTTTTCATAATATAGTTTTAATTTTTTAAATCTTTACACAATATCAATTAAAACCAAATCCTTTTGATACAATTAGTTTATTTACAGTTTATGACGATATCAAAATTGTAAATAAATTTTATTAATTATATATATATATTTATACTTTAAAATTAATACAAAATAAAAGAAGTAGTTAATATATAAATTTACTAATAGTTTAGGGTCATTTATTTTAAATTTTTGAATATCAATATAACATATATGAAGCTTATTGTATAGAAAATTTAAAAAAAGTTAAAAAATGAAAACATTCTATTTTAGTCCAATTTATCAGATTAATTAAAAACAAATGAAAAATCCATATTTTATCGGACCAAGAAATTTTTTAATTGAAGTGGATATTTTAAAAAGAAAAATATTTTATTGCTGTTAGCTGCAATACCCTTTATTTTCATCTTTATAAATTATCTTTATAATATTCTTACGGGAACAAACACTTGAGAGTGTATTTAATTCAAAACTTAGTATAACTGAGTCTAAATAATGTCGTTATTTCTTGATCCCCAGCTATTCAACGAGAATTCACCAGATATTCTTCCTAATGAAGCGTGGATAAGAGATTATACACTCAAACAATTGAGAGGTGGATCCGGCCGATAGCGACTGTTTCACGAACCATATTTTACGAGTTAGTGATTTCTATCTTCGTTCAAGGCATGAAATATTGAGAAAATTCTAATATATCGTAAAAACTCAATGCAGTCAAAGAAGTACGTAGCCTTTCTAATAAAAAGTTGATATTTAAGTGACATTTTATGAAAGTCTACCTTAAGTCAGAACAAGATTATCGTTATGTTAAATTTTAATTTAATTTATATTAAGCTTTACTTTTAATTTATCTAGATTGCAAATTTTTAATATAGGTATTAGTTTTCTTTTCTTGGAACTCTGTTGTTAGCTCAATTTATTAGCTGTTGTTAAAGACAATTAATTTGTGTTATTAGATTCATTTATTTATTTCATATATTTTTAGGTTTGAGCTAACCCACTTATTGCCATTTTGACTTTAAATAATATCACATATTTTTGTATGAAGTTAAACAAAGAAAATACATAAAATAATGTATCGAAAATATTATTTTCTGTATAATATGGATTTTAGATAACGATTATTTATATATTCATAATAAATATATAATTATTAATAATATTATAACAATATAAACTGCGGCCCTCTTTTCATAAATTTCTTAAAGACCTACAAATCATCCATTTTCTATAAAAAAAGATTTATGTAAATAACTTTGTAGATATCGTCAGAGAAATGTTTATACAGGGTGAGGCAAAAGTTACTCCCAATTTATAACAAGATTTAATTTTCCTAAAATGTAAACATAATCAATTGATATAAAACTTTATAATGTTATAAACCATCTAAGAATTATCTTAGAATGTACTGACTTGTATTAGAACTTTCTGCTCTAGAGACAACACTACGGAAAACTTTTTGACATAATTCAGCATTTATGGTTGTGAAATTTTCTTCTATTGAATCTCGTAGCTCCCGGATTGTACCTTTATAAACTTTATCTTTCAGCACACATCACAGAAAGAAGTCTGGGGGTTTTAGGTCTGGAGACCGCGCCGGTCATTCAATCGGCCCACGCCTTTCAATCCAGCGATTTTCGAAGTTTACATCTAACCATTGCCGAACATTAAAACCATAATGGGGGCTGCCCCAAGGAAATTCAATGTTTATATTTAGAAACAATGTTATAGTCATGTAGAGTCATGTAGAGTCATGTAGAGATCATGGATTTAAATATAATGCGAGTAACTTATAAATTGGGAGTAGCTTTTGCCTCACCCTGTATAAAAATATCGACCATACACTTTTATTATCTACATCACATATAGAAAGGTACCCATTGGAATATAGTTTGTGATTATTTATTAATTAAATGGAGATAAAACCTACTGATATAAAACGGAAGTGTTAACACAGTATTTATTTTAAGAATAAATGTAACAAGTTTTCTGTCAATTTATAACATCGTCAGGATACGTCAAAAAAACAATATGACGTATTCCAAAATAATGGATGCTATCGTTATAAATATAACATAAGTAAATATCACCTTTTGAATAAATAAATCGAAATTGTTAATATTTTAAAATGAATTGCGGTAAAATTCTGCGCTAAAATATCATAGTAACTCATTTTGAACATAAAAAGAATACAATTCAAATTAATGTTTTCCAATAAAGTTTTTGAAAATAAAGAATAATTTTATTCTCTGCGGAAATGTTTTGTACCTACCTGTTTCTAAGTAGAAGGTACTTATATTAACATATTTTTTATTTTGTGGAAAATAAATTAAAAGCAAATTAGTGTAGGGGAGATTTCAGTTTTTGTACATATATTATAGCGTTGGTATTTGGTTTAATAAAAGTTTCGTATTCTTTAGTTTTCTATAAGTCATGTTGAACGATATATTAATGCTTTTACATAACATTTGTATGTCTATGAAAACATGGTATAATTGCATACTTAAAAAACTACATATTCATTATATAAAAATATTTATTTTAAAATGTCAAAAAAGTAAAATGCTCTTATTGCATAAAAACAAATAAAATAATATTCCTTCGCTTCATATCTTGGTATACCAAATCTAAATTGCGGCATACGACATTTACCAGAGAAACTGACAGTTAGTACTATTAACTAATAAATTATTTATCTAATAATTTATTAAATAATGTACAAGTCAATGGTTTGTGCGCATATATAAAATAATTAGATAATTCCTAATTTTAACGAATTTTCTAAAAAATGCCTTACTTAGTTAAAAAAAATTAATTTGTCAAAAACTTAAACTTAGAATGGAACTTATTTACCATTTAAATTTTATTTATAATTTAAATAATTTACAAAAAAATTCTATTCAGCTTGATGTAAATACTCTACCCTAAATATATAACACTTAATTAATTTTAATATTAAATTTTCAATATTAGACTTCCTGAATATTAAGCTTCTTTTTTAAATTTATTTTAATTTAAGGCAATTATTGAACTTACCAGATAATATTGTCGACAGGAAGGTGATAGGAATTACAAAAATAGCACATAATAGATCCGCAATACTCAAATTGCAAATAAAAAAGTTGATCACTGAATGCATGGACGGATTCCTGGCCACAGTTATGAGAACCACAACGTTCCCTACGATGGCCATCAGAAAAACAGCACTGTAGCCAATTGCAAAGATAGCGATCATAATAACAGGCTGTTTGAACAATGGAGATATCGTCTCTGTTAAATTATAAGTCTCACTCATAGTCAATTCAAATGGTTTATAAAATTGATAATAAAAAATCTTTTCGTATTAACTTTTTCTTCGAAGATCCAAACTGTTTTATATGAACAAATTTTTTATATTTATAATTGGATGGCGACGTGCTTCCTTATTGGTTTATTGTGGATCCAATAATAATTATTTAAAACTCTACTGGTCTATATTTCATTTATTGCTGTTTGGTGAAATTTATAATTGACGGTAATATATAATTATACTTATTAGAATATATGAACAATCGTTTTAGTGAATTATAAAGCATTCATTTTTAATCAAAATAGTGGTAAATAACTTTTATTTACTTACTAAAATAAATAGTTAATGAATCAAAATTATATAATTAGTAGTTTATCTGTATTAATATTTTCTTTGTAAATTTATTTTCCCAAAACACTACTATTATATGATTTCTTCCACTATAACGTTTGGACTTTCAGCTCATTTATCTTTTGGTATTTTGTGAAGTGAGCTGTTATGACCAACTTTGCATATTGCAATTGTGTATAATATGTGATGATGTATTATTACAATTATTACATTGGAAATTACATTTCGTAATTTATTATTAAAATACACTATGAAAAATGTATGGAGTTATTCATTATACAATGTATACAAGCAATGACATATTATCTACATATTTGCTATTACGTAGTAAACGTTCTTGTTATCTATAAATTAAAAATAATATATATTATTTTTATGATATATTTAAAGACTAAATACTTTTTTAAAAATTAATTATAATTTATTTAAATGTTTATAAATAGTAGATAATAAATATATATATATTTATGGTATATACAAAAGCCACCATTTCAATGAAACGTACAATCATCATTTCTTTGCATTATTTATTCTCAGCTTCCGTAAAATGTATAAATATAATGATTCTAAAATATATTCATACATTTGTCAAATTGTAACTATTTATTGGATATTTGATATATGATTAACTATTAGAATTAATAAAAGCGCTAGAAACTAATTATTTGAAAGTAACACAATATATAAATAACTTTATATAAAAACATGACTTATAAGCATCTCACAAAAAAGTGTATGTTTTATTGAGTTTAGTTTTTTACATATATTGAATTTGGACAAGCAGCATTTTAATACTATGTGATTGTATATGTATGATTATAAGTGAACGATATTTCCCAAGACAATTTGAATGATTAAAAAAACTTGAGAGATAATATATAATCTGTGGATACAATTGGACCAGTTTTGAGAAACTATGACGTAACGATTAGTTTTACTTATACTGGATTTATTATTAACTTAAACAGTAAAGTTTCCGATTTTATAAAGAGAGAATACGATATTATTGCATATTTAATCCATTGAACTTAAAAACTAAAGGTGAAGGCTAAGTGGTAATTGTGGGTAACCTTTACATTTCTACTCGATCGATTCTAAAGTTGGATGCATTTCACATTTATCTAATTTAATTTTCATCTGTTAAATTTTAAGATAAATTTTAACATACTTGTATATTTTATTTTAACATCTCTTTATATGCTATGCAATTTAGCTGCTTCAGCTACCACACTATGTACAAATGTATTTACTTACTATAGTTATAATATAATTGTAATAAATAGGACTTTATTGATTGATTTAGTAATTTTATATATGTAATGAATTGTAATGAATAAAACTTTTATAGATTAAAGATACATATGCAAATTTGTTAATTTCGTAATTTGGTCCGGTTTAAACATTTATATATATATAAAAACAGTTGAGTGAGTTATTGCATATAAATTACTTAAAAATACGTAAGCATATAATAAATTACGCAAATTGTTATCACTCTTTAACTAACCACAATATATAACCAATTTAAAAACATTTGCCATTTTCAAAGCTATAAATTTTTTTAAATAAAAAAAAAAACAGTTAAATATATGTAAATAGGAAAAATTTGTAATCGAAAAAGTTTTTTATGAAATATTATGACCACATTAAACTATTATTTTAAAGATAGTTCCTTTATACGTTACTTTATATTATCATTGCTAATTATTATATCTTTTATGTTTATTAAGATCAATGCAGTACAAAACATAATTTAATACAAATTTTTATCATAAACATTTTAATTCAATTATATCTTTTGTTTTAACTAATTAGTTTAATGTTTGTTATGTTTTTCTAATAGTAATGAGATTGGATTAATTTTAAAATAGCTTTATGTTACTGTGATTTTATGATAATATAGTATGTTAAATTCATTAAATACTAATAATTTTTTTTATGAAATAGAAACATATTATATATAAGCACTCGTATTAATATAGTTTGCATAAATTTATTTATAATACCGAATGTTGAAACGATGTATATATTTACTGTTCTCTATTATAATATTTTATAATAGTTTATAATATATATTATTGTAAATTGTATGTGCCGAAAATTTCGAAAGTGTTTAGAAACTTGTAAGTTATCTTAATAAAAGACATTCAGAACCTACGTCCATCTACAGATTTTGTATATTAAGGATTTTTTGATTTTTTGATATTTTACTTCTTTTGTGATTTTAATGTGTTTAAGGATGTAAAATTTCAATTTATAAAAATATGGAAATATTGGATAATAAAATCGATACAAACCTTTAAACCAACTTATTTCTAAACCACACCTTGAACACAGTGTTTGTGTTTAATTAAAACTTATTGCACATCTGAATAGTCCAAAATTATTTTCAGAAAATAATTTTTTTTATATATGCCCAAATTTTTGATACATATCAACAACCATATATTAATATGTTTAACTCCCAAAAATGAGATTTCTGGTCCCTGAAATTTTCAAAATATAGTGAGATGTTGATAGTTTTGGGAATTCCAAGTTCAAGTTCTAATTCAAAATTATATATAATATGTTGGCATTCACATAGCCAACAAATAATCTTAAATATTAAGAAATTCAGTACATGAATTTGATTTCATTGTTCTTTATTATAATATTTGAATTTTATAAACCTCTGATACTATAAATATATATGTCTATGTATAAATGTATAAAATAAAATAAATTTTAGTTATATTACATAATTTGAAAATGTTTTATGCACCAAATTCATAATTTTTAACTTAAAATTCCATAATGCTATAAGTTATGGTATCTACCTAAAATTATTTTAAAGCTTAAGAGAAACTTAATAAAAAAATTGGTGGGTATTTTATCCACCAATTTTAAATATTTTAAAAGAAAAAATATAACTTTAAAATTATTTTCACAAAAATGACAATTTGGATGATACAACATTTTAGATTGTTATTTGCAATATATTCATATATAAATTTAGCATTATATATAGGATTCTCCCTCCTATTATTCTATTAACAAGTACATTCCTACTATTGAAATTACAATTATTTTATGTTTTATGTTGTATTACTAATTATGATTATAAAAAACAATTCAATATTTGAAGTAATCTAATAATTTTTTTAAAAATTGGAATCATATGGCTAATGATCCTGGAAACATCAGGATTAGCTTTATTTAAAATTCTGGCTACAGTTATTTTAAGTTATGTTGGTCAAATTTATCAACAACAAAAATTCTTATATGCTTCTAATTTTACTGCAATAAAAGTGTATTGTGGTATTTTTTAATTTATTACTGGTTAATTGGGACATATTTAAATACAAATAAACATTTTAATATATACAAATGACATTTATAACTTTAAACTGTTCTCCTTGTAAAATTTTGTTAAAAGGCACACTTCTTTTACAATTTAAAATGGACATTACTCTGTCAATTTTTCAAATATTAACAAGCAATTTTTTAAATGCCATTATTCAAAAGTGTAAAAAAAGCTAAACCCAGTCATATTATGCATTAAATACTAATTAAAAATATAAATATGAAAAATTTAAATTAAACATAAATACAGAAAACAAATATATTCTGAAATGAAATCAGACTGAGGGGGGCTGAGGGGTCCCCTTCAAGAAAGAATATGCCCTTTCTATTATAGTTGTAGTATTTATTACATTGCTATTATATGTGTTATTATATGACCTTGCCCCTTTATAACTTTGTACCCCTCTTGAAAATATTTCTGGGACTACACCTGGAAATATGAGATAGGTTATTCAATTGATTGTCAGCAATCCCCTGAATGCAAAAATGTGTAAAATTGTGTTCAGATAAGGTATCTTATCTGCTACTGTATATAAAGGTTGCCAAATTATGTAATTTAAGAATTCCATTTATCACATAAAAATATACAAATAAATACAATAAGATAAAATAAAATAAATATACCCAGAGTAAAATATTACAGTTTTATATTTTACTTTATTAGGTATAGTTTACCTGTTTTAGCTGTATGTTTTTATGATGTACTTCTCTGACAAATTCAGCCATATTATAACAATCCTTTTCTAAATGTATGTAGATTTCTACACAAAAATATCAAATGAAATTTAAATTAAGATGTTTTTGTCATTTTTAAAGTCTCATTAAATCAATTAAATAAACTATAAATTTATTCTAAAGTGAAGCCATAACCTTTTGATAATAAATTTAATTATAGAAGTAAATCTTTCATGTAATATAATGATATAAATAAGGTTTTATAAAAGAACCTCTTTTTAATTAATTAAATTTATAAAACATTATTAGAGGGACTTCCATATATTTAATATCTAGAATATATAATATACTAATGTGCTTCATATAATTTTAGTTTAATTATGAGAAATTAGACATTATACCACATCACTACATTAAATAAATTAATATATGGTGATAAATACCTACCATTTAAAAAATATATTTTTAAATAAAGACTACAATAAAGCACAATCTTACTTATTTCCTAAAATCATTTATTATTATTTTTGATTTAATACTCTAATCAATTAACAACTCAAATTTCAAGGTTAATATAAATATTTTTTATTATTTTAAAAGCACAAGTAAACAAATTTTGCTAATTTTAAATTTTAAAGAATTTGAGAAATCAAGAATTCCATATGTTATAGTTTACCAAGTTTAAAATTTAAAAAATATTTAATATTATAATATTTACATTACAATATTTTATAAACTATTTTAAAGAAAATATTCTAAAAACATTTGACATCACAACTTTACTTGGACAAAACATTTAAATTAAAGTTTCAACTTTCTATAATAATTATAATATTTTTTAAATATAATTAAATGTAATAGTTTTAGATTAAAGAAATACATATTCTGAATACTTGATAGTTTTTTTCTGCCCATTTTATATAAATTTAACTGTTTGCATTGATTTAAAAAAAAATGTTTAGTTCATAACTGTATCTAGAAAATGATAAAGGTAAGAATTTATTGTTTTGTGATACCTTATAATATATAAAACTAATATAGAATTTTGTTTTTAAATTTTGTTACTGTTTACAATATGTTCCAATTATTATATTAAACCATTACATTATCTATTGTTTGTATTTGCAAAATATCAAGAAGGTAACTATTACTAAACATGATTAAATATTAATATGTAAATTAATCTGGACGTTTTATTTATTGTTCTCATTATTGAATTATACAATCATATCGATTGAATTACATATATAGTAAAGTCTGCATATGTCGGATCGCTTGGTTCCAGTGAAAAATTCCGTAATAGCCGGAAATCCGGTAGAGCCGGTTTTAACTCTTTATCTCATACTTAAAAAAAACGTTTAAACGATTAGATATGTATTTTATCACAGTTTTATGCATATAGAGTAAAATACATGTTACTCATACATAGGGATCACATGGAAAAAGTGTGTATGTTTTTTCTGAGTTTTCACAGTGGTGTGTTGGATGATCTTTTCAAGTTGCCAACAACACTGCTGAATGAATCTCTTTTACAAAATGATTGGAATTAGTTGCAAATAGAACGAGAAAACCTATATTATTATCCGTTATATATGACAAAAAAGTAACCAAGGGACAAAAATTGATCCGATAAACGCAGATTGGACGTATTCACAAAAAAATAATAGAAATATTTCAATTTTGAAAATATTTCTTACTTTTATTTCATAATTATTAGACAAATTAAATTTATATCAAAATCAATGAATTTTTTTACATAAATTAATTCTGTATACAGTATGTTCCTTTGTGAACAAAAGTGAAAAGGTTAATACGCATCATTTTTAGAAATTGTTTCTCTCTATAGAGAATTTCTTCAAAGTACAATATAAATGTTCAAAAAGATCCCATGAAATTAGACTACACACTATTAAGGTGGTGTATATGTCTAAAATAATCAACATGCCTATCCACACATTTTTTTTAAATTGCACTTTATATCATTATCTTTAATTATTGATATGTTTTTTTTACGAATTTATACATATTGTTAAGCACAATTCGTATATAGCTATACAATTTATTATTTTATTATTCAAATAATTTATGTTAGAATTATACATAATTGAATTATTATTTTGATAATGACGCACACAATTTTGTAATTTCTTTGTATTTCAATATAGAAAACAAAAAAGAATATTTTTAAAGAATTCGAAGAAGTGGCTAAGGTGAGTATTAACAATAATAAATGTCACTGTCTGCTAACCTTTAAGAGTGAACCAGTTAAATCTTTTTGGAAAGCATGTTGTAATGGCTCATTCTAAATTTTTATTTGATTACATACTAATTTTGTTTGTTTTTATATCTATAATAACACTATTTTAAAAATTGTTTGACAAAGTATTTAGAGTTATAATTTTTGTTAGCGTCTAGATGTTCCGCGTCATGGAGCCGGCGAATCAGAGTGTCTACCATCATTGCCACCCCTTCCACATTCAATTTTGGCGTCAGAACTTTACAACGTAAGTATCTTTATTGTTTACACATACCTAGTTCCATCTGAATACCATAGTTCGTTACTTAGTTTAAATCTGTTAATAAGCTTCCTGCAAAGTCACATTTCGCGTTTTATATGAATAAATCGTGTTAAATTTAAAGATAAAATTATCCATTACGTAAAATCTTCTGATTTGTTTCAAATATCACAGATTGTTTACTAGCAACACTGATTTTCAGCTGCTAACGATTTTCAATAAAATTATCTAATTTTAATACTTTGTTATCATTAATGAGAACACAGAACTAACATTATTAGAATAAATTACGTTCACATTCATAATCTATTTGTAATTGTTTTAACGAATAGTTAATCACATTTTAAATACATTTTCCCCAATGAACCCTTGTATACAATATATACTTTTCATATTTTTTAAATCTTATGTTTGCCTATTTTTAATTATTTTTGACTTTGTCTATTTCCTGTTCACTTCATATGTTGTAACAGGTAGCTTGTCCGTCCCCTGAAGATATTTTTAAAATCTTTTTTGTACTTTCCTGCTGTTATTCTATTCTTTCATCCCCAGTTAGAGGAATTTTGGTCAAATAATTTCTGTTTAATGACAATATAATCAGTTTTACTAATTATGATTTATTTTGTCGATTTTTAAAAGTACATGTGATTTATAAACTGTAATTTTACATTACCTTCACATCTCTATATCTCTATATCTCTTTATCTTCACATCTCTTCACATCTTCACATTATCTACATCTCTATAGTTTGATATAATTACATAACTTGACTTCAAAAAAGAATACTTTCAGTGACTTTAACAGAAAATTTTAACAATAATTTTATGCTTAGGTACCGGTATGAATATTGCTAATAAAATGCATACAACATTATTTGACTTATTTTGAACCGAAAAAGATAATGTATATTCTTTATTAGTTTTAATAAGGAAATCACACTTCTGTGAACTTCTGGAAAGATAGATTCAAAGTAAATTAAACATTTTTCTAATTGAAGCGTGATATTTCACATGTAAAAACCATTAAAAACAGATGTTTAAAAAAAATTTAATAAATAATTATAATGCATAAAATATAATGAAACAAGTATTGTTATAATAGGTACGCTTAATGGATTTGTAGACGATTAATTACTTCAGCGAATTTCCACCTCTCATGAAACACGTGTCAGCCACAGTAGCGGGTGTCTACTCGGAGCAGAAGTATTCGCGTACACCCATGGAAAGTATCGCAAACAATTACACTCCGACGTCCAAACTCCTGAAAGTGAACAACTTACCCAAAATGCGGTATCCACCACCAGCCGAAGTGTTCTTTCCCCGCGAAACTAAAAGAAAGTTCTGGCAATGCGGCGAAGAAAGGTACCTGTAAATAATTACTGTGCCTGGAATAAAATTAATACTTTTAACAAAGCCCGAGCTTTCAGTATATTATAATTAATAATTAGTTGGTCAGACATGAGATTCTTTGGAGCTTTTTGAAAATAAAGTTTTATCGCTTTATTTTATTGATTATTCTATGTTGTAAACTTGAAAGATTTATGTGTCATGCCAATTTATAAACTATACCAGGATGCGAACTGTTTTAAAAACTGTTCAAAATCTCTAACTATGTGATTTATTGACCAGAACTTATATTTTCTTTTAAACTGATATTTAAACATTTTTTAAAATTGGGTAAAGTAAAATCACATAATAAATAATTAAGATAGAAATAATGAAAAAATAACCATGCAAAAATATTTAATAATTTATATTTATGAAATTTAAAAAATTTGTACAAATAGTACATTAACGTATTTTATGTATCTTTAGAACATTAATTCATGAAATTGTAAAAATGATCTAGAAAGCTTGGTATTCTATATTTGATTTTTCCCTAATGTAAATGACGTTTATATTTAATTTCAAAATATATTTAATCTTATTTATAGGTTGTCTATCTTCTAATTAATTAACCATTTATATAGTTATTTTTGTTATAGTAACCGATTATAAACGATTTCAATCTTGATTATTATGTTTCTGAAAATTGTTGCCTTTAAATAATAATATCTATTAGGGAGACACTCTAACTCATAATATAATACAAGATATGATGTTTAACAAATGATTATTATTTTTTTTATTTGTAAAAACAACAACTTTTTAACTTGCAAAATATATTTTTTTTGAAAGAAAATATTATTCAGAATTTTAATTTCCGTTTCATTATTCAAAAAATACTATCTAGGTACTATTGGAAACAGGATCATTTCTATTTATTTACCTGTTGGTAAACCTATTTCTAAACCTCTATTTGTCAGATTAAAAAAAAGCTGACAGACAACCTCAATTCAAGATGACTTTTGCAGATTATAGTTTCATTGTCTATAGATCTAATTACTTGCCTCACATTATAACCTTTATTTAAAATATTCTCTTGCCTGTATTGTTAAGTCTACCGAAAATAATTATTGTACTGCAATATTATTATCATGGATTGGCGAGAAAATATGTTGAAATAAGTTTGCTTTTGCCAAATATGTAAAACGCACTTTAGTAAACGTATTGACAGAATTGATTTTCTCTGTTCATTCAATTCGATATTTAATAAAGATTACATTTGTATAATAGTAGGCTAGTGTGGGATACTTTGAACGGGCCCCTTGCATTGTTCTTTACCATACGTGAGAATAATGAGTTCATAGTTATCTCCTAAAACACGGGAGATGGTTCTTCTTATAGATGCCTTCCGGATAGTCTGCCGAACTCTCCGTTGAGACAGCTCAAATATATGAATCTGATCGAAGAGGAAACTTCCAAAACTTTCAATGAACCTACTGAAAGAGATCTTAAGGTGAAGTAGATGTTTAAATACTCAAGGGAATAAAGTGATTTATTACATAATACATTATATCATCTTTGTCTTTAATTGGTTGAAAAATACGATTATAATTATTGTATATTTTACTTCATATTCCTTGAATACATAATTTTTTTATACAACTACAGATCTTTTGGATTAATAATTCGTGTTTAAAATCAGTTTCGTTTAGACCTTTAAAATTAAAAATATAAAATTTCCTAATTTTTAACTCTTCAAACACCCATAGTACCTAATTATGTTTTAATTTGAGTTTATTAAATTTGCTATTTTTAATTTTTCATTGGTAAGTTTTATGTATTATTTCAACTTTTAAAAAATGAATTGATTTAAATAAATATTGACTAGTATATTTATTTGCATCATTTTTTAAATAAATATTTTTTCAAAATCTTGTTAAAGGATTATAAGAAAAAATCACGGCTATACTATTTATTTTCTTAATGCATATTTACGTAACTTTTAGTTGATTTTAATTTTTTAATCATTAATGCATTTATTCGTTATTTGTTGTGATTCTAGTTCCACTTCATTTCTAGAGGTACGTGTATTACATCGAGAATGGACTCCCAGACGACATGTTGGGACCGCTGCACGATGAGCTCTGGCCTCGAATTAATGCTCTCATTCGACCGTCTTTGCTTTCACTCGAATGTTTTACTCAACTAAAAGAAGAAGTTATACATAAGCAGAAAATGGCTTTACGAAAAGCTATAGGTAAATATTCGATATTACATTTGAGGGTTATTCTGTTTTAATATATAAAAAGTATCTTTCATGTTAAACAAGAGTTGAATATATCCTTTAAGATCGTTTTTCTTTTAAATAAAAGTACACATATATGGCAACGTTGTTTGAATGCACAGTACTTCTAAACAGATGCCAAATGTATATTTTATTGGTAGTAAATTACTAATTTTATGTTACATTAACAGACTTTATCCAATAATAATAACTTCTTTTATGACTATATTTGCGTGGTATGTATAAGTTGTGTATGACCCTAAATTGCTAGATAAAGATCCAATAAACACTAGTTAAAAGTTACTAAAAATATTATCCTGCGTACTTAAATGTATATAATGTAAATTTGTCTTGCTATGATTTGTTTATTGTGCAATGCTTAGCCAACGTCATCCCAAGATGTATTATAAAGCTTTGATATATTAATCAAATACATCTTATTTATACGGAAAAAATGTAACATGAAAAGTCTGTTAGCCAAAGTAATTATGATTTTTGATATATAGAAAGGCTAATAGGTAAATTTGTATTGACCATATATTGAGCCGAACTAACGGCAAAAAAGTTTAACCATCTCTTAATTATACACGCATACCTCTCTATTGAATTAGCTATAGCGAGGTTTGATAACAGACATTATGGGCAATTTGTAGGACGTCAAGCATTGCTTAGGCATAATTTAACATGATCTATCATGTGGTGCAATTGCTTATCTCATTTTTTTAACTTTGTGAAGATTAGCCTGACACCTAATTTAATTGGAATTTCACAAGATGAATCTTGATAAATTTTTCTAGAATTATACTTAAAGTTGTACAATATTAGGATATAAGTTCATCGCGATCTAATTTAATTTGTAGGAAAATTAAAGTCCTGATTAAGGGATAACTTTGTTACCTGATTGTTACCTTAAAAAAGGTCGTTTACATATATAAATGTGTGGCTTATAATTTACAGTAATGATAATGTTGAGTTACGACTGGTTAACATGTAGAAAAGAGCGACATAATCTTTACTTTCATTTGTTGTTGTGATGTAGAGATCAGCGATATTTTTCCTTCATATCCATGATATAGTCGTTCTTATTTAAAATACTTAATTCATGTAAATTACATAATTCATGCAAACAAGATCATTTAATTTATCAAGTTTGAAGCTCTACAAACTAAAACGAATGTTCAGATTCTTGTTTTGTTTTGCGCGGTAAGTATAAATAATATCATCAATAACTAAAATTCGGAGAAATTAAATAATAAATTATATTGTAATTTTTATGTGACAATTCGTTCATTGAGTATTTTTTAATACCGAATATTTACTCAAAACATCTGATTGAAAAATTTTTATAAAACGTTATCGTAATTCATCTCTGGAACTTAAAACACAGATTGCTGATTATATTAATTAAATGTGTGGAATATGTCTTACTTTGTATTTTTGACAAGAAAAGCATAATTCTTTTATTGACATCCGATTTTACATATTAAGTGTCCTCATAACATTACGTTTTATCATTTTTTTCCGAAGAGTTTCCTCCTTGTTGAACATAAACAATTTTTTGAACTATACCCAAATTAGAAATTTAATTCATTAATTGAGGGTCCTTCAAATACTCGGTTAATTTAACAAGGATGCTTCATAAATTAAACGTTTCAAAACATGATTAATAAACATTATATATAACTTATACATATTAATAACAATTTATCTTGAGATTTCGTTTTAATTTTGGATTTGCTATCTTCAGTTGTCTCTAGATACAAGAACTATACTTATAACTCACTTCCAGGGACTATAATTATTTTATTCGGTATAACTATTTGCGATTTTCGGTCAAACTATTTATAGTTAGGAAAGAATAACAATAAATTAGATTAAAATAATCAAAATTAATTAAAAATAATTAAAAAATTAAGTAGGTAAAAGATAAATTTCCAAAAATCAAAGTTTCATATTGCAAAAAATTGATACGGAAATGTGCTTTCAAAATGTGTATAATTTTTGTCTGTGTTGATAGATAACCCCAAATGTTATTGGAAAACCACATTATGGACAAAACCGTGAATTTTGATTAATGAATTTTTCCAATTGTAAAAAGAACCGTGCTCACAATAATGTTTTAGCTATATAAATAAAAATATGTTTTTTCATTTTTCATTCATGTTTTCAGTTTTACAGCTTCTTTACCGATATATCATTTTCATCTTTTCAATTTAATATTTTTACAGAATATCGAAGCCATTAATGTTCTATGAACTTTTGATGTAATAAAGCATGATTGAAGTTCTATTTTTTGACACTCGTTTGTACGATTACTTACTATTAATTCCCTTATTCAACTGACTAATCTTTTCTCTATTTTAATTAAGACAATGAGATCTTGACATATATTATATTTATTATAGAACTGTTCTATAGTTATAGTTTGGAATTCTGAAAAATAGTCATAAAAGCTTGTTTTTCCCGGATACAGAACAGTAAGTAAATAGCGTAGTCTTGTTTACTATGGGAAGAATATTATGTCTAGATAAATAACGATTTGGAAGGGTGAATCTACAGTTCTTGTTCATGCTTTGCTTTCCCTTGACTTCACAAGTGGATTATATCTTACTTGATCCTAATGAACGTAAACGACTCTTCATTGCCTCCATACCACGTCGGTTCTCCTTGAAAACAATCCGATCTCCAGTCCCGTGGAAAAAGGACTTTTCCCCCAAGAAGGCTTTCTGCACGGAGAACTTGTTTCTAACCAATCCAATCATGTTGGCCATTCAGAAAATTTGGCATGATAAGTACGGTATCGCTCTGGTTGTTCCGACAACCTCCCATACTTGTTATGTTTTGCTGTGTTTATTGTTTGTTTTGATGACATAAAATTTATATGTTTTATTTACCAATTACTGTTGCTGATATTTTCATTCAATTTGTATCAATTTTATTGTCCAAAATTGGATACATTTTAAAACCATGTTTATTATTTTAAAATCATTTTTAAACTCATTTAAACATCTAACGCTATGAACACATTGGGAACATTGTCATACATGCATGTGGTTGTTCAAGAATATCTTTGGTCTAAACATTACACTTGTAAATCGACTATTTAGCAAATATCAATTTATTCTTTTGATCTGTTGGACCATATTCGTTCACACAAGGTCAATATGGAAACCTATCAATGTGCAACTCGGAAATCATTTAGCGAAAATAATCAATATTAGGTGTTATGTAAAAAATAAAATTATTTTACCTATTCGGCAAGTTTCATGACTAGATTCCAAAAAGATTATAAATAGCTTATACATAAATAAATTATATCTGCCACTTCCATTATTGTATTCGATGGGCATGATCAACTTTTAAGAATAAAAAGTATTTTTAGTTAGTAGACTTTTCCTGAGGAACTCCATTGTAAAAGAATTTTTTTTATAAATAACTTTATTAAGTTTATTTAAAACATATGATTTATCGCGCATTATTTTCGGATATTTGGCCCAATCGATGTTGGCTAACAATGATTCGACCTAGCTAAGGAAAAGTCTTTCCATGTCAGGACAAAGTTATGCTAATATTCTTTGTTTTTTCTACTGGATTCAGTCACCGCATAGTGAAATACGATATTTTATCTGTTTAAATCCATTAATCTAGCTATGCTAACTCTATCAATGTCGAAGCGGAATTCTTTTTCAGTTGACCGTTGTCAGTTTTAATTATAAACAGATTAGGCATATTTTCAATCTCATTCGATTATATTCTTGATTCCGAACCCGCTTTAATTGGTTAGCTGAGCTTTATGTTTTTATGTTTTTAAAAGTAGAATTTTAATGAAGATTGTGAACACTGTGATATTTAATTACACTAGTGTAAATAAAAGAAATGTCGAACAAGCCAAATGTTGACTAGAGATATAAGCTTGTAAAATGCCTGGGATTAAATTATATTTCTTAAATTCTTAGAAAAAGTTTCATGTTATCTAAAATATTTATTACTCTATAACATGAAGAAATGAAATATATATTAATGCCAGATTATATTTGATGAATAAAACAAATTCAAGAAATTGAATATTATTTAAAGGTTTGTTCTCAAAGTTCTATTGTATAACATATCCCAATAATATATTTGTAAACGTTGATTCACAATTTGGAGTGGATTTTATTTTTCAATTTCACACATTTTTATGGAAATCTATTTAAACACATTTACAGAACAAACATAACCTACATGAATTAATGCATTCGAACTTTGTTTGTATGTATAAACTAATTTAAATTTATAAATTATACCCAAGTTGCCCCAAGTAATGTGTAAAAAACATTGAATTCGTTTAGATTATTCAGTATGAAATTGCGTCGTACCATTAACAGTTAACACGTTATTACGTTTCGATACAAATTAAAATAGGAAAGCTATTGGATACATTTGAAGATTTTGAATTTATAGTTAACTAAATATAGCATTTATACATATTTAGCTCTTTTTAAATAAATGTTAGCCAACAGAAACTTTTTATATTTTAAAAACCGTAGCTTTGTGATCTTAAATGCATTAAAATAAATTTTAATAATGATGGAATCAGAGTCTTATGTATCATTATTTTTTGTTGTACAGGTTTTAAACATTTTAATAGTGCATTCAGATTATTTTTCCATATTACTATACTCCGTTAGTGTTGCTATCCAAGACAGGATCTGTAACATCCTATCGAAACATTAAAAGCATTTTAAAATGACAATAGAAAGGATATTCACAGCTGGCTTCTGCAGTCAAGCGTGACAAAACATATTTTTGAATAATTCTGGAATTTATCTTGCTAGTGCTTTGTGAATCAATTTACCTTTTCAAGACACCTTTTATCGATTTTTTGTTGATGAAAGAGTGTAAGAATTTATAGACTCTTGTCTTGATTTTCACGAATTCTTTTTGTTTATCCTGATAGTGAAATTTTTATCAGAAGTTTTAAAAAGTCTTTTTGGCTTATCGCTCTCTTTTACTGTCTCTACTTTAAATTGTTTTTATCAGGCGACAATTCACTATATTGTCTAGCCAGCTATTGTTCTAATTTGTTCGGGATATATTAAATGACATATTTAAAAAAAAATGTAGTCGAAAATTCTGACAAATATAATCAAGACGTAAATTCTGTACTTTTTGATACTAAATGTAATAATTAGGTGTTAATTGATGGTGATTTTTTATTCTGCGTATTTTGTCTACAACAAATTAATTAGAATCTATTTTTAGTCAAAACTTTGATTCATTTTTTAAATTAATTCATTATGTTACATCTATATTTTGTATCAATGTCTGTTATAAAACAGGAAAATGTGTGCTGAAATGAAGATTTTTTTTTCTTATTTTTATTTTAAATCACATCAAAAGGTAATCTAGGAAAATTCTAATTCATATGTATATGTATTTTTAATCAATTAGGAGAAAAGTTTTTCTGATAAAATATTTGTTTAGTTTTAGTTGGGTCAGTAATATCATATAGTCATCGAATTTGAATGATTATCGGTCAAATATTTGGTCACGCTAACTATCTAATAAAAATAATTTTTCTACAAGGGAGAGATGTCTATACCCTTGCTTTCCGGATCTGATAATCCATCATGAAAAACTTTACTATTAGTTTATATATTTTGCTTTTAATGCGCATATATTCAAGCCGATGAAACTTTAGTAGGTGTTTGAATGATATTCTAACTTAACTATCAAATCTACGGGAGAACATCTGGTCTGTAAGGATATATCTTCACTGTCGTTCATAAATTTAGTTGGACTTAATATATATACCGCAGAATTCTTAAAAGCTTTCACGAATTTGTTTATTTGCGCGAGGGAATTTTTGTCTAAATTCAAGTTAAACGATCGATAATATTTATTCAGAAAAATCAATTTTATGAATTACTTCTATACTGCTGATAATCCAATTTGTTTTCCAATACATTTACGTCATATTCCTACGTATAGCTATGTACATTTGGTCATCTTCCTTATAAG
>JAUZNC010060451.1:21334-37024 GCA_034780395.1 Vannuccia rotundouncinata | reverse complement strand
TTAAGGAAATCGTGGTTATAATCTTGATAAGGAACATTAATTAATAATTTAATAACTCGAATTACAGAGACAAAACATTAAGCGACTTGCGATAAGGTAAATAAATGACTTGCCTGAAACGATCCCATAAGGTGCTCGTAGTAAAGTTTTACAATTTCCACCGGAGTTCCTGGGGAGTCTGATTTTTGAGCATGCATCACGTTGACGGGGATGAAGATGATATAATAGATGCCAAACACGATTACAAGGACCAGGGTGGACTTGGCCAGTTTTCTAACAATAGAAAAGAATACCACGCAATATTAATCAACCAAACAAGAGGAAATTGAACGCATAAACAAACATGAACCATATCAGGCACAGAACACACTTCATAAAGAGAAAATGGAGAGCTACCTGTATCGATTGGTGTCAGCATTTGGTTGAGCATTCATCTTCACCAAGAGGACTCGGATAATGTTGACGAAGAAGGCAACATTGCACTGAAAGTATTCGGATGACAATTTTTGAATTATGCACTTAATTTAATAAAATTTAATTTTTAAATAAAGTTAAAATTTAAAAATATTTATTTTTAACTTTTAGCAAAAATAAACTTTAACTATGAAAATAAAATAATTGGGACGTTTTATATTTGGAGTAGAACAAATTGTAAACATTTTATTTTAAATTCTTTAATAAACAAAAAATGTCAACCTTAAATAAATATTATTTTAAAGAAAATGATCCATGTGTTAAAATTTGTCAAATATAATGAGCCTCATTAAAAATGATTCAATCGTATACACATTATGGATTTAGGAAAACTACCAATTCTATTATTTCATTTTTGTAAATCAGAACTCCGTATTTAATCGATGAAAAAAATATAAAGTTATAAAATATCATTTCAATTACAATTACAATATTTCGTTAATTATAGAAATAATCAAATTAGGCAAAATTTTATACAATTTTATTGCGTAATGATACGAAATATTTCCTAAATCTGTTATCATATATTGACAACATGTGTTATATACTTACAAGAGTTGTTAAAATGGGATAGATAATGAGCAGCCATACTCCGCGATGATCATTTGTGATGTTCCAGCAGGCGGTATTGTCGAACATGATACGAATAACAACCCAGACAACCGTCACGAAAACCGGAAGAACTGAAAGTTTGCCAAAATAATCAGGATTGTTAATATGACTGCTCAAACCTTTCTAACCTTTTATTAACTTGTCTACAGAATCCTGTAATGCATTAATTAATATAGAGACCGATTAACTGATTTTAAATAATTAAAAAAACATTTTCGTTAATTTGAGCAGTAAAAATCGGTGAAGATGATTATTAGTTTGGATAAAAATTGAAAAATTAATTGCTAAAATTGTATTTAAGAAACGAGATATGTTATATAAAAATATAATTATAAAGTTAACTGCAATATCCTTTACATTAAAAAAATATTATCGGTGTATAATTACAAACAATAGATTTAATTTGAAAGCTTGGAATTAAGTTACCGAAAAAGCAGTCTTTAAAGTGTCGTCAAAATGAATATATTAATGATTAATCAAATATTATTTGAACTCATGCAAAAACCTTCAACCTGATCACTTGATAGTTGTCACATTGCAGTCAGATTAACACAAAATTACCAAAATGAAATCCACACAATTAAACGAAAACATTTTTTATGAAAAATATTGTGAACATTTTATTTATCGAGGTCTACGCTCGCGTGATTCACTTTTTCTCACTAAATATAAGGCGATATTGGCAGTTACCTAGGCCACCAGAAAAGGGGTATTAACTTTGTTTGAACTCGTAAATATTTAATTTACAAATAAGGACTCTCCATTATGTGGGGTAACCTAGATGTAGCTGTCACAATGTGGCAATGCACCATCAGAACGTGTGCTGAATATTAAACATAGTCAGAAAATGAGTTTGATAAGTGAGGGTTTTATTATATTATTGGTTTTATAAATTTAATTTTGCAATATTTACATTGAACATAAAAACTTTTGATTTTAATCATAACAAAATTTCTGTAGAATTAAAATTAATATCCTCAAAATTAAATTCCAATATACCTTTTTTGGTGTCCATTATATATTATCTAAATTACAATTTTGTGTTTGTATGAACTATTTGATAATGTTAAATAAGTGTGTATTGCAAAACAACAAATTATATCAATGTCAAAAGTTCTTTATATAATTAATCTATTACATTTTTCTCGACACCAACTATTACCTATAATATCAAATATTATTATACTTCAAATATAATTATATTACTGCACAATTAGATAATTGTTATTTTTCGAATTAAAATTTAAATTTTTCACTTGACCTTTTTTCCTCCTAACGGGGCTTTATTAAACTAACAATTTTGCAATTATAGTCGACCCAAATGTACTACCTCCTCCCGAATTCGGCAGTGTAGTGCTTGCTGTAGGTATAATGTAGGTCTTGCTTGCAGCATAGAAGCAAAGGAAAATTGATTGATTGGAGTTTTATTTTCTGACATGCAACGTTTTTATTACACGAAAATAAAAGCCTTCATTACTACTAATTACTAATTAGTACTTAAGGAATATTTGTATACACGCTTTATAATTTGAAATATGAAATCAGGTCAAATTGGATAAAATGATAAATTGGGAGACAGTTAACAAGTAATTTAAAGATAAATACATTATTTCAACTTGTGATTAACAACATATTAGAATTAGATTCGAATAGAAAAACATTACCTAAAGGGGTTTTGCCAAATTAACTCATATTTGTTTTGTGATCTCAAAGTTTAAAATAATACACTTAAAGAAATAAGAATGTCGATAATAATAGCACTAATAATTTGCTGGATATCAATTTTTCATAATGAAAATCTTATAATGTTTACATTTTTTCTTAAAATTTATTCAGTGGGGAAGACATTCTTCAGCTGCACATTCCAGATATTTCAGAAAAAGCAATGAAATAATTCCCAACTAAACTGTGTCGAATTCCCCAGACGATTACGCTTTCTTGACGGCTTATAAACTGTTTTTTGGTGGGGCGAATAATATCATTTATTGGACACTGATGTTAAAAAAGGTAACATATGGTCGAATATATTTTTTAGAAGTTTAACTATATTGAAAATATGATTTAACTAAATAGGCGAAAGGAAAAGTTAATAATATATACATATGAAACTTTTTTTCTAAAAATAGTTAAAACTTAAAAAATTTTGATTTTTCAAAAACAAATACTTTTATATAGAAAACTAAAACAATATACTATATTTCTTTAAGTAATTAACATATAATTTCATTTACTTTTAGCTAATAAATATTTTTTTAAGTTATTAAAATTATTCAGAAATATTAAAATATAATTAAAACCTTATTTTATGTGGTAAAAATAAAATGCAGTATAAAGGTCAGCAGATTGTATAAAATTAACCAACTTATTCAATCAATACTTTATTGATTATTGCTGTTATGTAATTCTTATTAGATAAATATCTTTGTGAATTAATTACTCATGAATTCCGGCAGTATGATAATGTTCAAAATTTTAGATAATTTCATCATCAAGAATACTACAAACTTATATCCGGTTTTATGAATCCTAATTAAGATATTATTACATAGAACATAGGCGTTTAATTTAAATAATAAATAAGTAACAAAATATAAAATTTAAAAAAAATATATTTAAATTATTAATTTCATTTTCAAATAGAATTTTGAAAAATATCACAAATGACAATATATAATTATTTAAAAACCAATCTAATAATTAATCTATTGTAGAACAAAACTACTCAGAAAGATTCGAAAACTTATAAGTGTGCTTATATTTAAAATTTTAATTTGTTTATAATTATAACTTTGATATAAGAATAAAAAATCTACTAATGATACAATTATTTCAAGAACAATTTGCATTCAATCAACTTTGCTTACAAAAAATGTTAGAATAATTTTTAATATATAAATTTAAAATAATTTAAACAAATTCCTATTCAAATATTTTAAGTATTGAAATAAAAATAATGAACGCTTTTGTTAAAAGTAAATATCTATGTATTTAACAGTTAAATTTAAAAATCAATATTTTTAATCGAAGAACATTGTAGAAGAAAATCAGATTGAAAATAATTACGCGCCATTTTATTTTACCTGGATTAGAAATAGATTTTCTTCATTACGCATCTTGACTATATTTATAAATAAATATTTTCGGTTATACATTTAAAACTGTCCACATTAAAATAACATTTCGTGCCATGAAAATCAATGTTAGTTGACAATCAAAACGTGACAATTCTGTTTTTCTAATAGCAGCAATTTATGAAGGTAACATTTCTTGCATAGAATTAAGAATTAAGAGCATATTCAACAAGAGGAAATCGAATACACATTGCAACTAGAAATAAATCTGTTTACAAAATATTCATAACTCGTTTAAATAGATAAATAATAAATCGATAAATTGACATGATTCACAAAGGCCCAACCGCTTACCCCAGCCAATGGTGACATAGACGAAGATAGAAGCGCTGTGTTCTGACATCACATGGATGAATATGATATTGTGGAGATACAGGGCTTCCATGAATACCCAGGTGTAGCTTGCAAAGATGGCGAAGTTCTGCAGTCCTGAAACCATCTTACAGCCGACATTCTGAAGTAGAAATAAATTTACAAAAATACGAATTAAGTGGAAAAGCAACTACAATAATGTATTGGAAGTGTTTATTTATTTTTAACAGGCTTAATTAAATTATAATATAAAATTAAATCATTCAAACGAAATCTCTCATTCACGCAATCTATTTATAGATATATATAATTGGTTGCGTTTTACTTTTATTGTATTGTAAAATATATCGATTATGACGAAGGATATCGCGATGCTATAAATATTTTTACTCTTTCTAGATAATATGCCTGTTATAATATAAATATAGCGGAGGATATTTTTGCTGTACAAGAAGAGTTCGAATATTTTCTGGAAAACTGTAAAACAGTATGCAAATGTAAACAAATAAATAACCCCTCCATTAAACCATGATATCTGCGCTTGGCGAAAAACAAACAAACAGACATTTTTATACACAAAAGTTCACGAATAATATAAGTAGGGTGAAACGAAAAATAATGTTATGATCAAAGAATGTGTAATATATGGAATATCGCTAGACATTTATAACTTAAAAACATCCTAACAATTTTCATTATCTTATCAATTTTTGCACAATTTTCGAACGATCTTTTGAATGTGCGATTTTACATTTTATTTAAATCTTTTTCTACTGTAAAATTTACTAGAATAATAAAACTAAAGAGTGATTTTTTGATCGGACAGCGAGAGCAGAATTGATTAATTACAACGAATACGAAGAGAGAGCAGTTAGTGAAAAGTAACACAATTTTTGGAATAAAATGTTTGCATTTGTCTATCTATGAAGCAGGTTGTGTTTATTTCAGGCAGCAAGTTTGTAAAGTTTTCAAGAAGTCGCCTTCATCTGGAGTGTCGTTTTAAGGTATTAACTCTGCGTTGAAGATCGCTGGAGTGCTTCCTGAGATGTTCTACATCGAGATCATTAACGAAAATGTATACTCAAAGACACTGGATACTGTCTCTTGATAGATCCTTGCCAGGAAGCGCGAGTCTATGGAGTTTTGGGGTGTTTTAGAAATGCAAGAAATTTGCGAAGACCAATTCAGTATAAATACATATGCTACCGAGAGATTTCACTTCTTTCTGAATTTGAATATGAAAGTTGGGTTGCCTGGTTGGTGATGGTGTGAATATTGCCTATTCTTTCGTTAAGGTTAAAATCCAGTTTTATCTGTATTTCATCGAGTAGGAATTAAAAGTTCAATAAATATTTAGTCAATGTTTTATTCAGAACCCCACAAGTATTCTATTCACACATAAATTCAACTATATTTTAAAATATAGAATTTTGAATTTGTTTTAAGCGAATCACACAAAATAATTTATAAATCGTTAACTATTGTAATTCCAATAATTGAATTTCCAATTTCACTTATTTCTTATTTCACTTATTGTCACTCACTCACCTCTGTTTTCATGTTGATTGTAAGAACAATAAAGTGAATAAATGCTCGCAGAGTGAAAGCAAAAAACATGTTGACGTGGACCGTATTCCGCTGACAGTGAAGTCGCCTAGTAACGAAAACGAAAGGGAACATTTATTAATTAAATATTTTGTGTTCGCCAAATTAAATCTCAAACAATCAAATTTCTTTACGTGTCAATGAAAGTACATTTATATAAATATTAATTGATGCTTAAAACCAACTATTGGATTATTATAAATAAAATTTATATAAATATTGATACAAAAAAATTCCATTTAATTTTAATCTTCTGGTATTTTTTATGTTTATTCGTTGACTAGTTAACCATTTGCACCTGCATTTAATATATTTAAAAGTATTAAGATCGTGTGTGGTGAATAAAAGTCAATATTTTTCATGATATATATACCGGATAATAAATTATATAATGATAAAATGGAACGTTTTGTATTATTTACATATTAAAATGTGCTAGACAAAGTTTACATTTTGAAAAAAATATTTTAAGTTTATTGAAAGTTTCTTGTAAGTTTCTTGTAAGTTTCTTTTAAGTTTCTTTTAATTTTTATATTCATCTTTACAGTTATATTTCACTCTATTAAAATCTATAATATATGCATGCAAACAAGTTCAAATGCACCCTGAATTATATAAACTTATATTTACTTGAAATACAGCATTATGAAGATTGCCAGCAATAACGAAACCAGAGATATTGCGTAGCCGAAATGTCCAATTTTAATGATGACGATGTAATGCTTCTGAAAAAAAAGTTAAAATAAAATTTCAAAAGTAAAAATAGAAAACATTTTTGAACTTGTATTGTATAATATTTTGAGTAGTTATAAATACGTACTGAATTAAAAATTCTTTTATATAAGTCAAAAAATGTTTTATATTATAATACTAAAGTAAGAAATTTTGTTTAAAAATATAATATAAAAAGGTTTCATTGATTAAAAATGGTTGAGAAAAGGAACCGTTTGAGTTATGGAATAGTGCGTAATAGCTGTACAGGGTCTACCAACGCAGTTATACATTTGACATAGATATTTTTAAAGTTCTAATTTATCAACAAAGCAGATTTTATAAATCGAAGAAATGTGAGAATTGTGCAATTCCGATAACATTATTATCTCGATAAACACGACACTAGCATGCGGAGTTAATTATTTACCGTTTCCGTGGTCGTCTGCACGATGCAGGTTTCAAAGTCTGTGTGGCTCCAGTTGCCGGCCTGGGTACACTTTTTCTCGGCTTTTTCCTTCTTGTAGAATCCGTGTTGTATGGAAGGACACGGCAGTCGTAACCTGGTGTTTGGAGCAAGGCTGGTCCAGCACATGAGGCCGTCGAAGATGGGGGGGCAATAACCGTCGGGTACTTGTGAAACTGAAAGAGATCGAGCACACGTTATTATAAAAAGTGGAGAATCAACCAGATTAAACAAATGTTAGCAACAATTTACAAAGGTAATCTTTTCTTCATCCAGCCTTTCCTCAATACAAAGAATTGAGGACGTAATCATATATTTATGCTCTAAATATCTTGAATTCTGACATTTAAAATATTCATTACAAATTAAAATTGTTTCTGAAATTGTGTAGATTTTTCCAAAACTAAATTGATTAAATTTAAACCATTTATTTTGTTTCTGTTTTTATAAATTTTATACCACTATATACATATATGTTATGACAAAAAGAGATTGTTGGAAATCACGAGGTTAGGCCTCCACAATATCCCCCTATTCTTTGTAAATGATACTGCTGTTTTCGAGGTCAATGCTTAAATAAAACTATCAGTAATTAAGATCGTTTCTCAAGATCTTACCAGTTTGAGCAATGATAAGGTCGCAGTTGTTTTTTGCCCGCGGAATCAGAATGTCCATCTCTTCCTCGGTCCGAATGTAAATATCGTCAGCAGTCTGGAGCAACATTAATAGGACAGCTTTCAACAGAGAACATCAAAAGGAAACAAACATATTGATTCAAATAAAGAGGTGAATTTTGCAGTTTTCTTTTTATTCAGTTACAATTTTCGGACGTTTTGTCTAAAAATATACTTCTAAAGAATTTTCTGTAATGTGTCTATAGTCTAACTGGATAAATTAACATTCTAAATATTTGAAGATTTTGCAATATTGGGTAGATATTTTATTTCTGTTTTAGTTCACCTTCTTCTTCTATCAGTAAACCTGCCTACCGCAAACGTTGTAATAAAACCGTCTTTAACTATTTTACGGAATAAAAATTTACTGCATGGAAATGATTTTCAAAATGGAAGAAATCCGCAATACTTATTTTATTTATGATTAATTCGACCCAATTCAAATAGGAAACTATTGTTTAATTCGTTGTATATTCATCTATATACAGCTAGACTTGTCGATATGTTTCTTTGAATTATGGTGATTTATTTAAAGTTCTAATTTTAGGTTTAATTATGCTTAACATTGACCTTTTTGTAAGCAACTGAGAGACTTCTCTACATTGGAAAACCCCGGCTCTTAGATATAGTTGCGCGGACTATCCAGAGTGTTTGGAGGACGACCCGATAAAACTGACTAACTCATTCAAGCTCTATGCCTTCGTCATCTATTACTCTTTTTATAAAGGGAATATTTATGTAAATCTTTCATCTCCTTCCTCATTTTTTACTAAATGAGAAAAGTTGTAAAAGATTTCATACGCGCTGGAAACTCAGTTGTGTGAAATGTCTTTAAATTACTTAATTTGACACATTTTCTGTGATATTCTTTCTCTTCCTTTAATGTTCTACCTATCAATTTAAAAAGTGAACCAACTAAATGTCCATTGTTCATGTTGTAAAGATATCCAAGGTAATTCTTAATAACTAATAGAGCTGTGAAGTAGACCAAATCAGTCAAAATATCTTTGCACAAGTAATTTATTTTAATTGTTATACTTATTATGAGTCCTTATTATCGTATATGAAGAATTGTTTATTTAAGTCAATTTAATTTATTTTAATCGATTTGCTATTGATTTGCCCGTTTTGATGTCGGACACTGTCTTACGTATAGAACGTAGTAGTTTGCCGATCTAGAAAAGTTAATTACGATATCAATAGAAATATGTCGAACAATACAGTAAACAAAGAAACGAAAGTCAATGAAATAATCCTGCTCTTTCCAATCACAATAATCTGTATCAAAATTTGATGATAATAATTCTTTTAACTCAATTAATCAATGAATATTTTCATATATTCTTTTAATTTTCTGTATTTAAAATTTTGGACAAATTATTCAATTTTTGACATAATTTATTCAACGTTACAAAAATTAAATTAACTAAAATTCTCTAAATTAGTTGAGAAAATCACTCTGACCTTTTCACAACATAAAAACTATATTTAATGTTCCTCGCTGTATAAAACATTATCATCAAAATATTGAAATAGAGGCTGGGCATGTAAAAAATAATATTTGGGCATAGATAATTTCAGAAAAGGGATTCGCATTCTTGCAAAACTAATACCCAACTAATGTGTGTGTTCAGAAATCCTGTTTTAACCAGTTTAAAAAGAATTCTGGCAACAGGTGAACTTATTATTGTTAGTGCTACCTTTAATAAATTCAAATAAAATCCAAATGTTTATTGTTGGAACATCTGCTTAATCGTTTGTTTCTACGTTCAAAATTAAAACTAGGAATAATTAATGGCATAGATTTTGTTTTTTATATACTTAACCAATTTTGTTCCAATACTTTATTTTTTGTTAAAATATTAATATATGCATGTCGTTTGAAAGTTCTATACAATAGTTTAGGTTATTTTTACGAATTTAGTTAGTTCTTCTAAGCAATATTAAACACAGACTCACAAACACGAAAACACAGACTAACAGAAGTAATGTAATAAATACATTTTCTTGTTATAAAGGAATTTTGTAGAAAATAAACAATTTTTATTTATTTGTTCTATACTACATGATTGGTACGTGATATCGAAAGTAACACGCATTATAACTACTTAAATTTCATGTGAACGAGATTTTTCTCATTTTCTTGCTCTGATTAAATAATAAATAAATCATTTCTTTCAATAGAAAGTGCCGAAAAACTACAACTAATCAAAATAGCGACTGCACGAGAGACATGTAACAAAATAAATCAGTTATGGTTTTAAAAAGATATTATTCTTCAGATTTATAATTATGCAATTTAATATATTATATTTTAAAAATAAGTTGTAGATTTCCCGGATAAGTAATTCTCCTAGCTTTTATTTCATTATAACACTGTACGATCGTGTCTGGTAATTCATTTACAGGTAATCAATTTATGAATTAATGTGAGAAATCTTAATTATATTTTCAATTTAATCGATTAAAAGGTTCATGTCTTACTCCAAGTTAATACTTATTTATAATAATGTGGGTTCGTTGGGTTACAGTAGGAATGGCTTCTAATGGAGAAGGCGTATATTGATAATGCATTTAAGCGCACAACTGATAAAGAGTGGGGTATTTTGCAAGTCTGATCGCAAAGCAATAGCATTTGAGCATAATCAAGAATATATTATTGACATAAATTGAAGTTATATTAGCGTATATCCGGATTTGGTATAACATAAAGGAACTTGAAGAAATATTTAGAAGCTGAAAGGCCTGATTAATACGCACAACTTTATAAAGATAAATCTACTTATTGAAATCTGTAAAAATGTTAAAAAACGGACAAAAATAATATGTAATTAAAAATATATTTTAGATATTATAATATTAAGTTTTTTCTAGTTAGTATGATACTATATATAGTAGTTACTAATAGTTACTAATAGTTACTATAGTTACTAGTCACTAATAATTTATTCCTTAATTGTCTCAATAATTATGCATACAGTTTCAAATTTTTATAAAAATAGGTAAATCAACAAATACTAAGAATAAGTGACTGTAATTTATCATCATAAATTTAAATGCTCGATATGATTGTCATTTGTGGCAGTCGAAATTAACATCAAAAGTCAGAAATTATCGTGGTGAGCTTTGCATCCGATCTCTTCAAACTTACCTGCTTATGGAATGAGAGGTCAATTCATTCGTTGCCAGTGGCGTTTTGAAAACGAAGATCTTTGAAGATCTTTAAAAATTTACCTAAAGGTTATCTTACAAACTATAGTTATTAAAATAGAAATAATTACTATTTCATTAATTTTCTTCGCATTTAGAAATTTTCTTTTATATATAAATTTTAGGATGGTATAAAAAGGTTTAACGGAGAAGTTATCAAATTGGATTAAGTATTCTTGGTATTTATGCAGTATCCATTTTAAAGGTTAATTATACTAAATACAAATATAAAAAAGTTGTTATCCAGCAACAAATAAATGACCTCAAACATCATTAGAAATAATGTAATATAATAATATATAGTTAAATCGAAAAAATGATTCCACATAATAATGTGTAAATAATGTGCTGATTTACATATCATAATAAAACCATTTTAAAATCACTCACTTTTACAAAATTTTTGGAATAATTTAATGGATCTGTCCATGGATCTGTGGATAATTTAATGGATCTGTCCATAAATATAGTATTTTAAAATAAATATTGCTATTTGAAACTTTCTTTCTTATTATTTTCATTTAAATACACATGTGGCGCAGATTATTAAAAATACTTATAGATTTAATTAAAATACTAATTTATATAAATAAGGCAATAAATACTCTAAAGTGTGTACATACGATTTTAAAATTAATGTTTTGCCATTTATTTTAAATATTTTTTACTAAAATATCGATATTTTGATTAGGATTATACTTCGAGTTTTAGAATAATATAATTTTTATAAAGGTTCTAAACCTACTTCCTCATAAAATAAAACATGTATTAATCTTCCGTGCTTCTATATACTTTCATTAAGTTCAGACAATGTTGAACTAATCAATGAAACGCCCGATTGTATCACCATTAGATTTATTTTAATACCTTTTCGAAATTGTTATTTAAGAAAAGCTATATTTTAAATAATTCCAATTTTTTTACGACTAAATAAAAACCGTCGATTTAAAATGTAACTCTTTCAAATATGTACAATGTTTGCAAGCTCGATTAGATTTTCTTACCTATGTTGCGTGGGAAGATTAGCGCTGTATAAAATGAAATATCTGGCTATGAGTCAATAATTCTGGTCCTATTTTAGTCTGTTTATGCTTCATTTCATTTTGATTAAACTCTTTGATTTGGATCAAGGAGAAAACGTGCAAGATAACAGTGGGACATGATTCACCCCGTCTTATTAGTTGGGAAATGAGTTTAGCCTCACGTCGGAGATTTTATATTTTGTATTCACCAGTAAGAAAGAAACGTTGACATCTCCTTTCAAAAAGTACTTTAACCATTATAAACCCAAAGGTATGCAGCCAGGTATTGTCAATAAACAAAAACAATATTTATACAATATTTCTTTAAGAATACAAAAAACACACCGATCCGATAATTTAAAACAAAAAATATCGATTATTTTCTAAGCGATGATACTTATGAAGAAGCATAATTCAAGATAATATTGTTTATACGATTTAATTCTGATTTGTTTGCTTAATCAAAGGAAATTATGTTGACAAGTTGCCTTTATGATAAAGTAGAACTCTCGATAACTTCTATTCTTTAGGCAGAATAGAAATGAGGAACACAACAGGCACGCTCAATGACTATAATATTTACCTTTTCCCACAACACACAAAAGAGAATTACACATTTTTCGTACCGGGAATTTTGTAAAGTTTGTAAAGTTTGCCAACTAACTTTTTGAAAAGGGAAACTTAATCGGTAAACATTTATATTTTATTTAGTTATAAAAAAAACAGTGTAATAACCGAACAGTTTCTTTAATAATTTAATTTGACAAGAATAAAGTGTCAAAACGAAGGAGTTTATTTTGTTTGTTTGATGTTAATTTACAATCGATTTAAAGTTTGTGATAATTTTTCTGTAAAATAAATAAATTTCCTCTTTTTTCACATTTTGAAAGTTCTGTTTCGATATAGGCAATCCATAAAAAGTATAAAAAGATGTTTTCCGATCACATAAAACAAAAACAAACCAGAATTTTAAGTTAAAATTGGTTATGTTTAAATTTCACATTACTCAAATTAAATTTTGCTTTTGAAATAATAGAAAAAACAGTTTAATGGAATAGGAAAAGTCAAATATAAGTTCAAAAAACTGAGATCAGAATAAATATATACAATGAGAAATACTGAATCAAATAAAAAGGAGATGAATTTGTTCCAAAGCTTTGAAAATGAAATAATAATGTGTAAAAGAATCTTAAAATCCCTTTTTAAATATTTTGAGACAGATTTATACAAAGTTTTAAAATATATTTTCAGTGCTACATTTTTTTAAAAACAATTAAAAAGATGTGAAAATATAACAATTAACATTAAAGTTTTAAAAAAAAATTCTTAGGTCTATTTGGACAATTAAAAAAATGAAAAAATCACAGATTTTATTTTATTCATTAAATGTTTCCTACGCATTATTGATTGAAACATTTTCCAGGTACTTCACTTTTGTGCTCTAATACAATTTTATTATATTCTAATTTTTATAAATATTTAATATAAATGGTAGCGTAGTTATAATTAATTTTATTGTTAAATAGAAAGAAAAGATTTAAAATGATCAGTTAAAGATTATTTTAACGCTAAAAACCGGCTTATTATTTGAAAAATATTCCTTAACCATTATTCAGACTTCCATTTTTGTAACGTAGCAGTTTGAAAGAATTTAACACAGACATATTTAGTTAAATATTTAACTGGCCAGAACTTTTGATTATTCTTTAACAGGCAGTAATGTTATATTTTAAAACTTTGTGGCTAGTTCCGAAAATAGTTTTTTTAATATTTGTATAACATAAAGCATTTTTAAAATAATCTTTTTAGATAAGTTTTCTAGTACAGACTTCATAAATAAATCAAAATATTTAAAACAGTTTCATACTTTAAAGTTAATTTAAATTTTAAAAACCACACTAGACATTTTGTGATGGTTCTGACCTGTAGTCATATCACCCAAATTTATGAATGATAAAACTAATTAATAGATTAATTTACTAATACAACAAAACCGAATTTCAAATAAATAAAAGATCACAGTATAGAAGCGTGCCAGACAGCACCCGATCACCACAAAACTTTAGCACAATCTCAAATTGTTTTTGTCGCAGTATAGTCAATATGAGAATGTTTGAAATTTGATATGGACACCCCCCCCACATATCGATTACAGAAAATAATAGACTACCCTCGGAATATGATCGAAAAGTTACTAAGATCAATACCGCAATTTTTGTCTGCGATATGTGTTCTACTCTAGAGGTATTATATTTCCCCTCGATCACGCTGGTATGTGTTCCAGAATATATTTTACGTGGAAGATAGTTTACGACTGGTCCGCTCACTGAAACTATATTATAATTCATTACTTTATATCAATCTTAAACTTGAATTTATGATAACGAAAAACCCATTAAGCATATCCGTTGATTCCTTTATGATAATGATTTAAATGGAACACTTCAAATTAGGCTATTAACTATATATCTTATTATAAATGTTACCGTTGACTTCTATAGTGTATGCAAATTTATAATAAATATATTTGCAGTTTACTTTAGGCAGCAATAAAAATTTGTAATAGAGCAAAATATGATTTGGCAGAAAAGCGTATACAATTAATTCGGCACATCGGAGATTATTTAATTAAATAAACAAACATTTTGATTATAATTCAATTAGTGAACAACACTAAGTTAATAACAACACAAATATGAGATTTTTGTTATTTGGAATATTTTGAAAATGTCGGAAGAGGTTCATAATCAGTGAAATCAGTTTAAAATCATAAATTAATTAAAGCTTTTAGAAAGATATAAACTGCAGGAAGTCGGCGCTCCAAACAAAAAATGTCTCTAAACGCAAATTTGTTATCATATATCCTACAACTTGAGGAACTTAAAATGTATTCAATTATTTAAAAATATAATAAATATTCATACTTTCAAAAATAAGCAAACAATTTTATAAATACAAATTGAAAACAAAAATAGATTTTAATAATAATAAGAAATTTAGTTAAAATTATTTTTTAATTTACATTTTTTATAACATAATTTAACACATTATAAATCTCAAACATATGCAGTCTACTTACCACGATAGTGATTTGAAACAAATATATAAATATAAAACAGTTGAATAGTTGGAATCTCCGAATTAACGTCATTTTTTTCTTATGAAAATAGATGTTTTGAGTATCAAAATATTGTAACTAATTCACGATCAATGTGCCCTTGTAAAGCATGTATTAGACTTTATTATTAACTAACATTACAATGTTATTTTATCTCCTGTAAATTCTAGATTTTAATTGGTTCGCACATCTTTCATTTTGATTGGTTAATAACAAAATTTGTTCTCTTTTGATTGGTTAATACTAAAAATTTAGATTATTGAAATCATTCGAACATTAAATTTGTTTTGGACTAATTTACTTTTGTACCTAATTAATATTTAAACAACTGTTTTAAAAAATCCTTTATAAATTT
>JAUZNC010060440.1:6885-36567 GCA_034780395.1 Vannuccia rotundouncinata | reverse complement strand
TAGAAATGTACTTTATCATTGGTAACAATAGAAATGTACTTTATCATTGGTAACAATAGAAATGTACTTTATCATTGGTAACAATAGAAATGTACTTTATCATTGGTAACAATAGAAATGTACTTTATCCAGTTTCCATCGAATATGATTAATAAAGGGACCAACCTAAGCTCATTGAGGATGTGGATCTATAAATAAACTTAATGTAACATGGCGAATTTCTCTTTAAAGTAATTCTATTCCATATCTCGGGGGAACGGCTTTAAATAGCTTTAAACGGCTTCAAATATCAAAAAAGTTATATAACTAACTCTTTTCACAAAAATTATCAAATTACAATCACTGGATTTATATGGATACATACCTTTCGATTTGTTCTTGTGTAGTCTTAAAAAGAATACTTCAAAATGATTCCAAAATGTTGTATTAATGTAATATCTCACTCACACTGACTATCTGATTAATTAATTACCCAATTTTAATGTAACTATTTAATAAAAACATTTATGTATTACTGAACAAGATATCTTTTGAAAAATTAAAAATCACTGAGAAAGTGGATAAAGAATTAATCGATAAATTACAAAATTAATCTTAAACAACTTGAAACAAATTACGATTCTATCTATATGAGATCAATTTTAATTTTAGAATTAATAGTTTTATAAATAGTTCTAATAGTTTTAATTAATAGTTCTATGTAAAATCAAATATCAACAACCAAATATATTTTTAATTAAACAGAAAATGTTCACAACACATTTTACACGATATTATAATATGTTAAAACCAGTTATTTTAGTTGTTATCTTTTTCAAACAGAAGTATAGCCGTTTGATTACAACGTCTCCCGAGAAATATTTATTGTTTGATTAAAATTTGTTACCATTCTTCTATAACTAGAAGCTGGAACATATAAAATAATATTTAAAAAAGCAGCATACCTTACAAGTTAGAGAACATTTACTTATAGTTGACTAAGTATATAAGTTCATTTTTTAGATTTAATAAAAAATTAAATATTTTGAAAACATTTAGACTATAAATTACAATGTAACAATATTTTTATTCAAGGTTGGTTGAACCAAAATCTTGCGAAGGGAATTATTCTATCGCAATTCAACATAATACTCAATGATGGTAAAAATAAAAAAAAGTTAAACATTTTATTGAATTAATTTTTCTGGGACAAATTATCCATTTTTATATTACTTTAAAATATTAAAATCAAATTTTAATTCTGTAGTAAATATTCAGAAAATAACCATTGCCCATTTTGTAAAAATAACAGTTTAAATATAAATTGTTTTTAGGTTTTTTTGTCAATTTATTATAAATTTGTTAATATGGCAGATGATAATTTTCAAATATTCAATGCATGATAATATGACGATACTTAATTCAATAAAATTTTAAAAAACAATCCAAACAATATTTTAAATATTTTGCAATCATAATTGTTGCAATGTTGGAGTAATTTTACTGAAATGAATCTAATAAATTTTCGAATTATTTTATTTTATTTTTTAGTAAATAAGCTTACTTTGTTAATAACCTTATTTTTGAAATCTTCAAAGAAAATAGATGATTCAAAAATTCACAAATTATTTTTAATATTATCTGACCTTCGTATAAATAATTGACGAGAAAGTTTAGCTTTACCATTGAGAGTTAGAAATCCTTCGTGTAGTAGTTGTCGCTTTGGGTTTGCAATGAGACGCTCACAGGGCTGCTTCGAGAGTGTGTGTTTCAGAAATTCTGGAATGAATACTCGGGGTTCGAGCTCCGCAATTGGCGGCCAGATTAGTTGAAGTTGGATCTCCTGCAGATGCTCAAAGTTCTTTAGCCAGCGCATCTTGTCTTCGAGGCTTTCTGAAAAGTTCAGAATTGTTTTCTAGCGTTAGTTATGCCGACTCATGTTAAAGTACATTGCAAAGTGTAGTTATATACATATTTAATGTGTAATATTTAAATATCTGAACAAGAACACATTTTAATATTAAATTTAGAGCACTTGCAAACACTACACCAACAAAGTAAAATACAACGTTGTTGACAAGTGCATGTAAACAATGAACAAGTTTTACTTATAGACTACAAGTATGCATCAATTACACAAATGATTATTTCAAAATATAATTACTTCATTGTTGCCGAGCAACGCAGATAACACTACAGCTGTACTAGCTTCTTAAGTATACATCAAGTATGCTTCAATTAATCAAAATTATTGCAATTCTATATATATTAAGATAGAAAATATAATTCATAGTCTTATAGAAATCGATGGGTCCACTATATAAGGGGACCATGACCTCAACAAAAACACATTTTCTGGTACACAAAATGGTAAATAAAAATATGACATTTTATTTGAAGCATTATAACTTTTCGCAAAATCATTGCTTCGTTTAATTTTATTAGTTATTTTCCTTATTTGTTCAGAATAAAATTAAACAAAATTGCCTAATAAGCAGCCTTTATTTTTTAGTTTTCGTTGGTATATTATGGGTTAATTGATTATATTATAATGAAGATAAACGTCTATAAAATGTTTGTTTTAGTTAGCTCATCTAAAAGCCTTTTGTAAGCCTTTTGCCCTTATTGTAGAAGGAGCATTTTTAAATGTGTTTCTACGGTATTGGGACTGTCTCTCATAATTTAAAATTATTGACAACAAATTAGGTATTTGTAAATCTTCTAAAATATAATTTATTACAATATTATTCACTATTATAAAAGTTCTGACAAGTTCATATTAAAATCACAATTTGTAAATTCGCAAATTATGCAATTATTAAGAACATGATGTCAAATAATATAATTGGTCTATTGATTAGTGAAAAATGTAATTAATTAAGTAATATAAGAAGAGCTTTTTACGCTAATAGATTCATACTTTTTATCAAGATTTTGAAAAATGTCGCAAATTACAGAAAGTGACTATACATAAATATATCATACACCGTTTCAAAATGTATAAAATTTGTTTTTACCCTTTTAACACATTGACGCAAAAGTGAGCATGAGTCTCATTAGCAGATCGATTTATATCCTCTTTGATTCCAATTTTTTCGATAAGGTAGTAAAAAAGTTTTTTTTAATTGCATATAATACTCTGCGCTCTTCATTGTGCTTCATAAGGGAACATTTTGCAATTAAAAATATGATTTTAAATGAATACGAAAATTCCATGGAAATGTGGTCATATATGCAGTTTAAAACAATAAATACAGTCTGATATGGTAAATATGGTATGATAAATAGTTAAAAAAATTGTAATAAACAATTTATTAAACATATATTTGAAGTCGATTACATTATATATGCAACATTTTCCAGGAAAGTATTTATAAGTCACACATATTTAATAAAAATTACTTTTATAACAATATTTCTGGGAGGTTATATCTATATAATATTAATTACGCAGGATAAAGCAACAGAAATAAATGTAACAAAAGCAATAAATAAATCGAAAAATAAATATTTTCAAAGTTGTAGCTAGAAGCTTTAGAGAGGTATTTCATATATATAAAATGTCTTATTCAAATATAATGACACGACGGATGTAGTATTCATCTTTAATGGAGTCCATTACATTAAAAATAATTTTTATTCAGAATAGTGTCGTTAAAAATGCAACTCTTAGCATAATTTAGCATCAAAAATTTCCAAATATCAAATACACTTAATGCAAAATTCATCAAATGATTCAAAAATATAAATAAGAATAATTTAACAAGTTTTATCCATGCAAATTCGTTTTAGTTTATTTTTATATTAGAGTTCATCTTGTAAGGTTACTCGTTAAAGATTATTTTCTTATATCAAATAATATAAAAAAAATAATATCATTCAGAAAATAAAGCTTTATTATTAAAATAAAATCCAAATTAATAATTGAAAGTTAATAATGATAATTAATAATAATCAAATTTTCTAGATATTAAATCTCAGGAAGAATTAAGCGTCTTTAAAGAGGTTTTTTTATTAAATATTATTCGAATTATATTATAAAATATTACCTTTATAAAGTTTTGTTACAAAAATATATTATAAATAAATGTTATAAAATAAAACAATTATTTCAATAAAATTATTTCAATCATAGTTAATTCCGGCATTCCAATACCTTTTTAAATTACCTTCATTATTGTTTTTTAATTGAACAATCAATGTTCAGTAGTTTTTAGCCTGCTAGAAATTTGTTATGTTATATTAGAAAAACAAATTTGAAATATTTTCCCATAAGTTGTCAATCTTTTTATTAACCGGTTGCCATGACGATATAAATATTATCTAGATAGAGCGAAGTGTGGTGGACACATCTTTGAAGATCTCTCTATGCTAACCTTCAAGCATAAAAACGATATAAAATAAACCAACTCATAAATTTAATAATTATTTCCTCTATAGTGGAATCCCAGATATTGAATTTTGAATTCTTTTTCTATCTTTTATTTAGTCGCATGTTATAAATATCTAAAAAAAAAATTGTTTCATTTGTTATTTTTACATAGGGACCATACTCTTATTTATTGAATGATTGTTCTGATCAAACAAATAATTAAATCAAATTTAACAAAAGTTAACATTTTCTAATATTTGATGTAAATGTTTGCACTATTTTACCGTTTTAAACATTTTTGTTCCGTCTGAATTTTGATATTATAAGGTCGTATTTAATAAAACGCAATAGTTATAGATTTAACAATACCCCGGCTCGATTGTATGTGATTTTCTTCCATTAAATATTTAATTAAAGTAAACGCATCTATCTATTTTCAAATGTCTTCTAAAATAAATAAATTTTTGTTAAAAAAATTTCAGGAAAATTTCAGTGATCGATTTTTTTAAAAATAAATGAATTAATTTAATTATTGACACAATAATAGTTATAACTTACATACTTACACAAATTCCAATTTTTTGCAAAAGTGGTTATGATGAACTAAATGATACTAAACACGATTTAACTCAAAATACTAAATTTGAATAATATATTTATCTAAAACAAATTGAAAAAGATTTTCAGAGAAAATTTTACCTTTGAAAAATTCTATCAAAGAATTCATTGAAATAAATATAAATGACAATTTGCAAAAAAGACTTTTCACAAAGGATCAATATTCTCGGCCTAGCAATTTAAAAGAAATATTCGTTAAAGATCTGTGTAGGTGCATACTTACGAGTGATTAAAGGAGAGAGGCCGAGACACAACTCACAAGTTTAATAATAAAAACCTTTACGATTAGCATATATCGGAGTCCCTCTTTGTAAAAACTTTGTTATTGCAGATTCTTTCAAAAAGAAAATCGTAATTAATGTATTATACATGTATAATTTTTAGTTCAGTTAATATTCAAATATACTAGAATTTAATAATGATGTTATTTCTTAGGAAAATCAACAAAACAATTGGCTATTATTGTCATTTATAAATTATAACATTTGTTCAGAGTTTTAATTTATCTAATTATAAAGCTATAATGAGGAAATTTTATTAATAATATTACATATAAAAAATAATTTTATTATGAAAGGTTTTCTCTGATGTGCATTAAATAAAGGAAATATGTGTATGAAAAATGTAAAAGTTCACTCGATATAAATAGTTTTATGATTTTCTTCGGAAGTATTAAACTTTAATTATATTCTAACCATTAAATTTAAGAAATATGTCTACAATAAATAGTCTTATATTTATATACTCCCAACAATTAATGTCATAAAACTGACACGAAACGCAAAAAGGAATGTAATGTAGTTGACTTTATACTTAATAGAATTTAAGTCGATCCACAAAACCCAGGCCTTTATTTATATAAAACAAAAATCGTTAAACACTTCAATAACATTAACAAGCGGAGATATTTCTATATATCAAAACTTAAAACCTTATCGAATTAATTAGATACAATATAAGTTATCTTCTAAGTGACTACTTCATCTATTTATTCTTATAGACTGTATAAAAAATATAACTCTAGTTTGAAGCAATACAAAGAATTTTTCAAATTTAAGAAATCCATATATCATTCTGATTATTTCAAAAGTCGAATACTTTAAAACTTTTAATCTTATTCGGGGAAACTTACTCAGCGAATTCTCGACTTTCTCTAGATTCTCGGTCAGTAGGCACTGGTCTTCCTCCTTCTCTGTGTACTTGCGCATGTTGGCAAGCAGCAGGGGCATCTTGGTATAGTGCTGCATTGGTGCCACAAGAAGATCCGTCAGCTGGAGACGATTACAGTGGGGGTCCATTTCACACCACTGTCAGAAGGAACCAATAGTCCATCCATGTTTATTAGGATTATATACTTTGTAACAATGATTCTTAAAATCGTACATTTCTATGAAACTACGGAATTTTCTGAGTTTTTTTATTAATCATTATTAAGAGTGCTTTTTGTTTGAAATCAATGCGTATAATAAAAATATAATGTAAAATCATTAAATTATAATTTATTGAACTTTTATGGAGTGTATTAGAGACACATAAAACATTTTTTAAATAAAAAATAACTAATCAAGAACAACAATTACAAACATAAACAGAATAAAATTAGTTTGAATTTGAATTTATAATAAAATAATGACAACAATTACAATTATGATCGCGTATTTCAAGTAGCTATCTTGAGGTAAAATTATATATATATATATATGTTACAGTTAATTGTATTCTTACAATTTACAATTCGTACAACTGTTCAAAAAGTTTATCTTAGAATATCAATTTTAAATTTAATTAACTTCTTTAAAATCAAGATATTCTATTTCCAAAGCCAAAAATATCCTTACAAAGAAGAAGCCCATGCCTCCGTTCTTCGTTTGTTCACTGGGTGGTAAACAAATTTCTACACTTTAACCACAGCGGACTTTTTTTTAAAGGGACAGACAACAGTTGTACATATTAATAATCTTTTTCATCCTCTATCCTAACTGGGGAAATATAGCCAAATCTAGGTTTGTCCGTAAGATCAATAGCCCAAATTGTCGTAAGATGTCAATCTCTGACTGAATTCCGATATTTAGGCAGAATTTTTAGTACAGATTATTATACGCCTTGCAACTATTTACATTCTAAAATAAAATATTGTAATCTGATATAAATATACTCTGACTTAAAAAACTATAACGAGACGTGGTGTATTATTAATTAAATTTAGTTTTTTTGCATTTTGCAAAAAATTATTCATCCTTGGAATATTTCTAAATATTAGTTGACGTCTATACGAAACGCTTAATCAGAACAATATAAGTATTTTATACAAATCTAAGTATTTAGATTTGAATAAAAATTTATCGATTAACGAAATTGACTAAGAAACTTCTATAAACTTATTTATATTGCAGCTTTCTATTGTATTATACAGTTAAACAAACTCTGGATATTTGATATTTTATTTAGAAACATTTCTACAACATAGAATGGGAATATTAATTATTCACTGTAGCACAGCAGAAGAAACATGAATGTTTTACTAAGTCGGTCAAAAATATTATGTGCAACATTATTGTAATCTGAAGGGGGGGTGTCGGAAGTCAAGAAGGAAGGAAGGAAATGCAATAATACAACGTTTAATCTGTAAAATAATTTAATTATATGCTATTTGCAATTCTGAAAGAAGATAAAACAATAAAACTGTACCTATCGTTTATTTCAATATTTCAATGTTATACAGACTATTGAAGTCATTTATTGTGACAATTTTGATATAATTGGATTCAATAACACGAATAATTACTTGATGGGGAAAATAACAGAGGTAGCATTAAAACTGATTGATTGACACTGATAATTACCTCCCCAGTAATGACATAAAATGTGACCTGTTCCAGCCGTAATACTGCAGCTTACATCCATTTAATTTATATATTTTATCAAAATGAATCCAATAACTTCTTCAATAACTTCTTCATTAAGGGCATATTACGTTGTTATAATGCTATTTGTAGACGATGTTATATAGACGATGTCGATATTTTTGTTTTCTCCTTTTCTAAAATATTTTTATTTCGAACATTATGTCCGAAATTGTTGCTATATTTACAATTATTATTTTTTGTAAGATTATATTTTCATTTTCTTCTATTATTAAACAATTGTTTTGGAAATTTTATTTTAAAAAATTAAAAAGAAAGAAATACAGAATTGTCTATCTATACATATGTCTGTTTTCAATCTAAAGAGGAAATTAAATTTATAATATACTCCAACAAAATCTCTTCAGAAAAGGATGTTTGATTGTTTTTATTTTTAATATGCTTAATTTTTTTTCTAATATTTAAATTTATTTAACCAATTGTGTATTTTTAAATAATGTTTGAACTGATCGAGAGAAGAATCGTATTTTATTTAAATCTAAAAATTTAGAAAATTTGAAATGGATAAACTGATAATTGTAAAAATATTATCATTAACTTATTATTTCCGTATAATTAGTCTAAATTTATTGTTAGCACAGTTATACGTTTTATTATCACTTTAATTATAATTGTTTTTACCTAAAACAATTTAATATTTAAGGATATTTAAAAATATAAATAAAATACAAACATTGAATAAATTTACCTCTAAGCTACAATAAATGAAATTGAATTAAATTAAATTTAAAATAATTTAATAGATAGTCAACAAACAATTGGAACTTTTCAAGAATGTTCAAATCAATTCACAGGGAATGATTAAAATGTTAATAGATAGCGTTTCAATCATATTTATTATTCTTTATACAGCCTTGAATAATACTCTTAAAAAATGACAACAATGACAACAATTATATAAAAAATTCAACATTCGAAGCTTTTGTTATCCTTTCATTTTGGATTTTCTTTTTGAAACAACAACCCTCACATTATAATCATTTGTTTTGTTATTTAATTTATTGTAGTTGCATTAAAGTATTTAGAGAATAATGAAATATTATTTCGTAATTTTCTCAAGCTAAACTTTAAGTATGCAACAAAAAAGCTTTTTAATACTTACCCGAACCACGAGTCATGAATTAATATTATCTCTCTTTTTTAAATGTTATAAAATCTAAAAATTCAAATTATTGAAAATAAAAAATGTATGAAATTTTAATTTTAGAATGTTCAATTCCAGATTTAATTACATTATCCGTGTACAAATTCATAACGTATTTTCATTAGGAATTCATCCAAATAAGATTATTTCCATATTATCAATATCTACATTTTTTAATGGAATACAATACACATTTGAATAAATAGATTTAAAAATCATATTTTGATTAATTCGTTAACTATAATTTCTAAAATTATTCAAAAAATATTTAGCTGTATCCTTGTGAGTCTTTTATTTATATTGAAATACAGAAGAACACAATCAAATAGTGGGATAAAGACGTCTTCAATTTACTCCTACCTTTTCAAACTCAGAGAACTGTTCATATTTGTGAAGAATATCGAGATAGGTCAGCGCGCAGTCGTAGTTGAGGCAGTAATTATGAAAAACTTCCCCATCTTTAGAATGCTGTGTCCACTGTAAGAAGACGAGTGAGAAGTCACAAGAGTCAATATCTACACAACACAGTATCTTTAGGTGATAACCGTAACAGGAAATACTGATTTACTTGTAAATGACAACTGTAATTAAATACTGAAACTTAAAATTCTTTTGAAAATCTTCGGAATAATTTAAACCCAATAGGTCATAACAAAATCTGAAATGATTGTGTTATATCTATCTGATATTCATATTCGATACTATAGCAAGTGAAATTAACTTAAAAAACTAATATAAAAAAAGTTTATTTTATCCAAACATACTTTTATGAAGGCTTGTAGTAGAGTCTCAGTATTTCCAAACTCTGTGGCGGTCATTTCTTTTGACAGTATTGAAATGAGATCTCGACAAAAGTTGTAGCTGACCTATAAGTCGTAACAGTTAAAATGCACAAATATTACCCATTAACCCTTTATCGTAGGTATGATAAAATCTGGATTTTATAATATAAAAGTAGATCTCAGTAAGTTCCAGTTAGACCATTAATAGATCTTAACAAAATTCCTGAAGGGCTTGAGGTGCACTGAATAATTAATTATGTTCGTTTTTGAATATTAAAATATTTATTGGAACATATTTATGATGGCTATTTCAATATTAAGCATACAAGCGGCATAACAATTCATCAAATAAAGTCAAATAATGCAGTAAAAGCGAAAGATAATCAAGATATTTCTTTAAACAGAATAAAAATGATTTAATCCAAATTTAATTCAATTTGTAAATTTATAGAAATGTGTATACAATTTGACTTTTACTAAATTGACAGTTTTTTACAATTTTGAAATTCATGATAATTCATAAACGAGTGATAAACAAAATAATTCACTAATGACAAAATTGCATTTTGATATCATTTGATTTTTCTTTAATTAATTTCTATGACGTAGTCTTACATAACAAAGTTCATCAAGATTGCCGAAAAGATCTTCAGGCTCGATAAACATGAGATGTCCGTCCACTTGAAGTTTTTTCATTGGTTCAAGGAAACACTGAAAAGTACAAGAAAGGTATTTTATTACTGGTACAAACTTTACATTCAAGAGCGCGTGTGTGACCGGTTAACTATAACTTAAAGTAGGTCAATGAATCTACAACAGTAGTTGCTGAATTATAGAAATACAAGACAAGGGAGTTTTGTAAATAGTGAAATGAATATTACGTTAAAAGAGATTTATGAGTTTGTATATATCCTAAATAGAAACCAATTATTTTGATCCTATAATGGACGTATGTAAGGATAAATTATAATTTTATTCCGCAAAATATAACTCACATGTTTCAGAACCAGCAAATGATCAATGAGGAAGACAAGCTCGCTTTTGAAGAGCTCCCAAACAGCCTCGCGTCTCTTTGTCTCCATGAGAGAGATCTGGGCAATTGGTTGACAGGAGTCTCTCAAGTTTTGGGGAAGTAGGTCCGACCAGTGCTTGTCCTAGAATTTGTTTAAATATTATAAAGGTTTTGTAAGTATAAATCCTTTTTCTAAAAATAAAAACGTTTTATTAATTAAGAATGTGATAAAATCGATTTACCGAATCTTGTGAATCTTGTTTGCATTAGCGATATTTTTCCAATAATAATAATAGATAAAAAATTTCTTCCATTGTGACACTCAAATTAAATTTCATTATTTTGTGAAATTACACACCCGTTTTCTATTATACGTTTTTATGTTGTCTGCTGTCCTAGAATTCAGCTTCATCATTCAAAAAGGTAATTTTAAAAACCTAAATTACATAATTGAAAAGTCAAGCGATACCTATTCGCATTTTAAAATCACTAGCTGGAGAACAAATTCTGCGGCATTGACTGTATCATATAACTTAGACATGGAATTTTTGTGTTGCTTTCTTTCAATATAGGTATGTTAGCTCATTAACGAAGACAGATTGTACATGTATTCAGATAAAATTAGCAATTTGGATAGAGACATAGTAACACAGTTGATGTAGAACCATTATATCTTTGTTAATAAAAAATGGTATAGAAAAAAATGAATTCCGTATATTGAAGAAATAAGTGTAAAATAATAGACTTGTCATTTGATCATATATAACACCTTGTATAATTAAGAAACCGCTAATCATATACGAGTTATGCCATCTATCACATTATGCGTATCTATCTATACGTACGTGACAGACGATTAAGATAATTATATATTAATAACAATTTCTATTGTAGACAATTGTTTATCATTTCTAGTCTGACCATTATAAAATTGATGGAAGATATAATGAAATTCAAAAATATTTCTAAAATAACTTAAAATCAGGGCCAGTTCGAATCGTTTAATTTCTTAATAATTTGTCTATATCGCTGTAGTTGTAGCGCTGTAATTTAAAAAACAATTTCATTCAATTAATTTTCTTTATATTTTGACTAAGAACTAGGTCGGAGATCAAATGAAAATATCTGGAAAATTTAACTTTGAACGTTGTGTTGAGCCCAAAAACTTCAGCCAATATTTATACTGTCTAGCCTTACAAAGATATCTGAACTCTTAAGAGTTGAACAAAGCTTGTCAATTCTCTACATTACCCGTTCTTCCTCATTTAAAACAGAGACCTCAACACGACGGTTTTGTTAAGTAATTGTATAAATTTAAATATTACGATTGAATTTTATTCCATAAATCGAACAATGTTAAAAGCAAAGTTATTTCATTTCTCATATATATCACATATCAAAAATTAAAAAAATTCAATTATTAAAAAATGAAATAATTGAAATATTATTAAACAACCTACTATTATAGTTCATTTGTTGCGTAGGAAGTCAAAGAAATTTTTGCCTTTTTGTAATTTAATATTATCAAAAATTTCATCTATATAATTTAGAAAGGTTGAAATTGATAGCAAGCTATAAATCCTGTAACTTATACTTATTGTTTATTACAATTTGCGCTACAAAGATTGTTATTTGAGTAAAAGGTTGGCCAGGAATCTTACTTAGATATTATTGTATACTTTTACATATTATTATCATAAAATTATCAGACTGTTTAAGTGTTTAAGTTAATTAAAAATAAAATAAAATTTAATGCTATCAATATACTTCTATAGCGTGGTTATACTCTTCATATTCTACAGTTTAACAAGTAGTTGACTTTGCTAACAACGCACTTTAAATGACGCCAAGTGAGAATCGTGAAATTCAGTGATAGTCAATTGCGTCAAGGCATCCTGTAAATCCACTAGTGATTCCTTGGATTTTGACTTTTTATCGATCTGAATTGGAAAGTTAAAATGTTGCCATTAATAAGAGTTTCAAATTGGTTCCAATATGGAAATGTAACGTAATTCCAGTTGAGCACTTACCAATTTTAGAAAGGACATCCCACTTCGTTTTCTTGAATCTGAAATTAGAAAAACAAAAAACAGTTGCTAGATATAAAGCTATGACAAATTATTTACGTGAAATATGATTTTTATAGAGGTTTGTTATGTTTTAAAATAGCGAAGCTTACAAATACAAATCGAAAAAGAGTTTAATTATAAATTAACTTATTTTTATTTACGAAAATTGGGTAATAATTGGTAGAAAATGTTTAAAATAGATAATTAGAAATAATACCTTGTATAGTAAATATTTTCTGACTATATTAAACAAAAGAGTCGCAATCATCATTTATAGTGTTTTATTTTTTTTAAAGATCTTTTTTGTGTAACTAATTTACCAATTTGCTCATTTTATCCTATATTAGACGATTTTCAAACGCTCCAGAAAGCAAAGTTTGCAAATTTTTACAGTTAGTTATAGTATTACGCAATGCTTCACAATCAATAATTATTTAGAAATTTGCGATAAACAAAATACTTGCTAATTTAAACAAACTAATCTTATCAATAACTAATTCTCAACACTAATGTCTCAATCTTGTAGCTTCCCTTTATCGATTGCAAAATGAGTTAATCTGTTTGAACGAGAATATAAAAAGAAACTTGGTAATAAAGAATACTTCGCGTTAGAAACAAATACAACACATTCAGCAAGTTTTATTGAAAAGTCAAGAAGTTGGATATCTCGTGACAGTAAAATGTTCATCCTAAAGAGAAAAGCAATTCAGCCATTGGAAATGACCTCTACGATTTTACATATATATACACAAAAAAATGTAGCATTATTTAGAACGAAAGTTTTAGTATAACTTATAAAAAAGACAAAGCTTTTTATGAGTTTGTTTTTAAGCGCGAACTTATGGAAACAACTTTTAGAATTTACTGAAAATACAAATTTGTCGTGTTACCATAATCATACTATATTAATGTTTAATACATTTACATATCGTTTCAAAGAAACCTGTGCATTTTAATAATAAAATGATGTAAAAATAATTCTAGAAAACCACTTCAAACTTGAATTTAAGAAAACTTTTGGAAGCACTTGAAAAGAAATATTAAATTATTTAATTAAAAGCTTTGCATATTGTATGGTTCAAAGAATTTGGATGATTGGATATAAATCATAAAAATGGATTTCAAAGTTAATTAAAATTTTGTTAAAAAATTAAACATAGGAGTATAGTCAGAAAATATGTATACTTGATTTTAGCATCATGCTGTTAATTATATTTAGAAAAAATAACTATTTTGATTAGTAATATTTATTGAATAAAATTTAAAATTAGCTTAACAAATTAAATATTATGTTTAAAGATAATTTATTTTTAAAAATAATTGTAAAATTGAACGTCTTCAAGAAAAATCAATGTAATCATGCATATTACTTTTCGTTGAGTGCTTTTAAAATTAATTAACTACACATGTGTTAAACAAACATTCCTCCCAGAATTCTTATCTAAGTTATCAGTGTTTCCCCAAAGCTCTCTATATATTGATTAATATTCTTAAATCCTTGATAATTTTTCTCAAATTGTATTGAACAAATCTGAACACAATTTCGGGTGACTTTTTGCTATCTTTATATATAATATATGCATAAAAACAACCATTAGAACAAATAACATTTCAAACAAAAATACTTATTTACGTTTCAATACATAACTATAGATTACCATCACTAGTGCTTGAATTGGATATGCTGTAAGCACGAGCGGTCAAATCAGCTATTGTATGCTGTTTCTTGAGGATCTTTTTATGATGCTCCTTCAGGATATCAACTCCCGGAAGCGCTTGAGCGGCATTGTTGTTTTTCCTAAATAAATTTTAAAACAAAACAATGACACGGTTTAAGATTAGTTTACTTGTTATGTTCGTTTTCTCCTGTTATAGGTGTATAAGTGATAGACGATTTTTCATTAAAATGAATTCAATAAAAACAATTGTTTGTAGCAATTTTAGAATAAAGAAAAAGTTTTTCATAAAATAAGGATAACCTTTCGGATTAATATTATCCCGTTATTGAATATTGACATATATATTAAAATAGCCATACTTTACCAAGTGATATCTTCAAAATGTGATATAATAAACATTAACGATGTGAGAAATCGTTTTGAAATTAAAATGTTCAGATTATCAAACGCTTTAAATATTTAATAGGTATAAGAAGAGGTCATTCCTCAATTATCGAATTAAAAACTATATTTGTTAAAATAATTTTTTCACCTGAATTTGAATAGACTAAAATTTCAATGAAATACAATTATTTTTAAAACATTGATGAATTTTATCCTTTTATAGAAACATTTTATCAAACAATATAATATGACGAATTTTCAACTGTTTTTAAATTAACCATTTATTTAATAGAAACTCATAATGTATTATGGATTGTGTTATCGTATTTTTACATGACTTGAATCTCATATTTATTAACATTATAGAATAATCAAATATATCAATTTTTAAAGTTATGCCGTTATAATTAGTAAATAATTAAATACAAAAAACTTTATTTTAGAAGGTAAAAATTATATATTGTACAAGAGAAATAAAAAGTCTCAAATTAAGCCTTCAGCTATACTGAATAAAATTAATTATTGACTCGAATGTAGTCTATCTGCTGTTAATTCTAAACTATGATTTACCTGAAATATGTGGATTTTGTAACTTTACTAGAGTCAAATTTCAAAAGTGACAGTGAAACAATTTTTGCCTGCAGAATAAAATTACTCAGATACTTAATAATTAAAATATAGTTGCAATTAATTTTACGATAATGCTAGAAAAAACCTATATGATTTTTGGAATCTAGACATATTTGGTCATTGTAAATCGTTAAAATTTGCGGAACAAATAGTATATTATATGAAAGAATAATCAATCAAATATAAATTTGAATTTGATTATATGAAGGATATCGTTTTTGTAAAATGTAAATGAGTTTAATAATTATACAGTCATTCCACATAATATGTATATTATATTCAACTCAAATATATAAGACAGATAATTAATAATAAAATCTGAACATTGCAAATTCTTATTTATATAAATATCTTTATTATTCATATATAACTTGCCCGATTATAGAAATTGGATGAACTTTGTATTAATTATTTGAAAGCTTCCTTCATATGTTGGCCTTTCATTAAATTTGTTTACTTTCAAATTAAGCACGATAGTAGAGCGGCAATGTGCCAAAAATTTAGTTTAATACTTTAGAACAAGGCAAATTTGGTATCGTTGGATTCGTTAGGATGTCTACTTAGTAATAAACGATGTTTTACAGTCAGATTCTAATTAAAAGTCGCCATTTAAGCCATTTAACCCAAAAAACACCCCCCAAAAGTGAGAATTTTTGAATATATTAATAATTTTTTTTGGCACTTACCAGATTGAAAACTTGGTAAAATTAGCCCTTTGTAATCAAAATTGTTGTACATGTTTAAATTATCTATTTAAAAAAATTTTGAACAGAGTGTTTGAACACATTTAATATTTAAAAAATTGTTATTTTGGCATAATTACAAATTAAAACACAATTAGGATGTTTGAAAACAGTTTGAACAAGTTTAAACATAATGATATCTTTACACCATCATGTCCGTATCATCTCCTACTTCATTATTTTATTCCCAGATACTTTAAAATATTGGTATTAGTCTCAATTTTGTGTAAATTTTCACTAAAAGTGGGTCTAATACCAATATTCAAAAATATCTGGGAATAAAATAATAAGACATATGTTTTTTTTGTTTTTTTTTTAATATAAAGAAATCAGTTATATGTTTATGATCATATACACCAAAGCTTTTTGAAACCTAATTAAACCTTTTTTATTAGAAATAGCATTTTCTTGTTAATGTAACTTTCTATTTTATAAATATTCCTATTCTTTGAAAAACAAAAAAATCTCTGTGGTCCAAATCAACCCTTCCAACACCAGCAGACGTCCATTTTGGAATGCTTGACACCATTATCTACAATTATAGGGCGGGCAATGTTGGTATATCGTTCCTTGTATGTGGAGGGTGCTAGCTGCCGTACTAAAACAGTTGCCCTATATTAGCTATGGAATCCATAGTGAGATGCATCCCGGTCAGCAGTGCCTAAAACATCTTCTTATCCCAATGCAGTTGTAATTTCACAAAATTTGAGCAAAGTCGTGTAGATCATAGAGAAGTCAGAGGGTGGCCCAATGAAATGAATCCACTCTAAAGTCGGAACACGTGATGTTTCCGGTCCTCTTTTCGTACCACATCACTAGCAAACTTATCCAGTTCTTTGACTTCCCATTTCACACATTGTTCTGGTTTAGTATTGGGTACGTTTGTTGTAGCGTTTGACTTCATTCTCATAAAAGCTCTGTGCATCTAGAGATTTTAGTTTTGATCTTGGAATGAAGGGTTCTTTTTCTAGCCCTGGAAGACCTTTGATACAACAGCATAGCCATTGAATGTGTTGTGTTCTTTCCGTCAATTGTCTGTTCATTTTGATCGAAATTGCCAATTGCGGCATCAACAGTGGTCTTAATATTCTCAGGATCATAAACATAAATATCACGAAGTATAATATAAACGTCCGACTTGGTTGATAACTGGTCCAAAGTAATGTTAGTGAGGAATCTAGGCACTTCATCAAAAGGTATGCTGTGTCCAAGAGAAGACAGGTCATTTATCAGTTCTCGACTCTAATGTCGTATTGCAGCTTGACACCTAAACCAAATGTTATTGGGGTATGAATTTTACATACTAGAGAAATCATGTTGTGACAAATTGCAAAAACTCTCATTTCAATATTTCCAATGTCGGCTTCAGATGCATAGCATAAGACACTGTCAAAGTCTTTATTTAACGAACACCATGCAACTAAATCATACAAACGATTCGGAATAAAGTCCTTGCACTTTTTTGACTCCATATTCCCACCCCACTAGAATCATAACGATCAGATTGAAATGAATTACACTTTCTCTTTTAATTTCCATGTACTACAAGACTCATGGTTTAGAGTTGATTTCTGCAGATTTAACGACCAAACGTTCATTCCGGACAGACAGGGTTGTGATTGATATGGTTTTGGACTGGACAGTTTCTTCAATAATAGCAGCTTTAATATTGTTAAGCGAAGTGAATTCGAATAGCAAGAGTGGAGACATTTTGTATCATTGCAAACAGCATTCGCATTTGAATGTCATAGTCGTTTCTCTGAATAGCTACATCAAGCACTCTTTGCTCTACGGAGCTGCAGTCCCAGCTGAGACGTTCGAAAGTTTCTCCTTCCAGCTATTTGATTTCTCACATATAAAACAACCTTATCGAATGTCCAATTTTGACGTGTCGTAGCACCTGAGACGAAACAGTCCAACCGTAGGCCCACTACCTGTTGCGCCATCGTCAGTGACACTGTCAGTACATACACCAGTGTTTTATTCGGCTATCTAGATATTCCTCTTGTTCGTATAATTTTCTCTACACTTTTTGTGGAATTTGATAACAATAACTTTTTTTATGGAAAAAGTCGATCATAACGAAGCTCGTCTGCTTCAAAATGGCATTCAATCCTTCGATTCTAGGATTCTGGACAATTTGGCTATCATCTTGGATCTAGATAATGAAGTCTCGCAAAATACGCAGCAATCCGTAAGACTCGTTCTTCTCCACTTCGGAGTAGAGGGTTCGTCTAATGGTTCCATACTTTTTGAATCTGCAAGGAAAAATAGGATTAATTAGCCATGCCACCATTTAAATCTGAAAATCAAACATAAATTTTCATAGTGAACATCCCTACAAATCAAATGAGAAAATTTTGTTTTGTTCTAATGAGGGGAGGGGTACTTCATAAAATCTTTGGACTCAAACATTGTATAGAAATGGGGTAAACCTCTAATTTTGTGGTATTTGGGGGTTTTGGACTTTTATAAAAGAGGGGGGGGGGCACCTATTAGTCTACTACACCTAAATGCAACTAGCGTTTCTATAGCACGTATACCATAGCAAATGATAGATACATTTAGAAAAGTACACAATTAACTAGCACCTGCATAACTAGTGTAGTGGTACAACACTCGCCTTCGGAGCATGTGGTCCCTATTTGAAATACCTCAACAGTCTAAACTTCATTTTCATTTTTTTAATAGTTTTAAATTCTACATATAGAATTAATAAAAATTAAAATACTTCTGATACAGTGGTAAATTTAATCCAAAAAAAACTTATATTTTTTATTATTTATAGTCTTGAAACTAGCCATTGCACTGTTTAAATTTGGGAACAAAAGACTGTTGTATTTCTTTACGATATATATTTCTAATTGATTCAACATTATTCATATCTGTTTTTTTATATTACCAAAATTTTGAGTATATAATATATGAATTAAACTATGTGTAAAATAATTATGTAAGGAGTTTTAAATACTTACGTTTACACATCTCTTCGATTTTCGTTAAATTTGAAACACTCTGTTCCAAATTTAAAAAAGTATATTTAATCCAAGTTTTAAATCTTTGTAAGTGTCAAAATAAAATTATTAAGATATTCCAAAATTCTCACTTAATTTTGAATTTTATGAGTTATATTGATTAAATGGCAATATTTAAATTAGAATCCGACTGTAAAAATCGTTTTTACAATGTAGGAATCCAACGACACCAAATTTGCCTTGTTCCAAAGTGTGGAAGGGTAACTTTGGAAGGCTCATTTTGGCATTGGCTACTCCACTACAAGTATAATATGCATTTTCCAAATAATCATTTACAATTTTTCAAATGAATATATTGCAAGAAAATCATATTTAATCAAATTAAAAAAAATATATAACGAGAGCAACGAAATTATTTCCAAATAAATTTGTCATCCTTTCCATTGACGTTAATTAGAAAAAAAATATACTGATAAATTGAATTATTTTTGATAAATCCTTGTATATTCGCCTTTATACGTGATTGTATCAAGATTTTCCTTTGAGTAGAACAGGGCAGGACAGCTACATAAATAAATTATATACTGATAATTCTGTTTACAATGTGTATAATATATCGTTTTATTTTGCAAAACTACAGCTTCAGGTAATATTTTTTAGCGGAAGGCTTACAGTCAACGAAAGATGAATACATATACTAAAGGAAACTGGCTATTAATGTTTATAGTGAATTTATATGCGCAACATATAACTAGAAAAACGGTAGGAAGAGGTGGATGGGATAGATGGAGGGGGGGGGATGGTTTCAGCAAGGGAATAGAAAAAGAGGGATTTGAGGATTGATATTGATAAAAAGGCTTTTTGCTCCAAATCTTTTGAAGTGAAAGGCTTAATTAAAGACGAATTAGTTGGACAAATTTCCCCCATAATAATACAGGAATGTATCGAGAGACACAAAGGCTACAAAGACTTGTATGGAAAACCGCCGAACACATGTCGGGTATATTATGTATCTCAGTGTTTTGTCAATTTTACCTGCAGCTCATCATCAAAGAGGACTGTAAGAGTAGGGTGCTCGGGGCATTGATCTTACCTGCGTGGCTGCGCCATACTTCACAGATACATCATCAGATTTCAGGGCAAATCTGTCAGCCATCCATAATGTTATGGTTAGTATGTATATATAGCTATATATGTTTACACTTGTATGACCATAATAAAATAACGCAATAATCCTCTCCTCTTGCCCTAGATGCTTCCGAAAAGGATAATTTGAATTAATCAAAAAATTCACGAAACGTAAGCTATGATAATTTAATGCTTGTAATATAATTCTTGTTGAAATCATACCATATCATAGGCTTCATTTTTTGTAGAAGGAACAATTTATACTAAATCAAGAAATATTCTTAAAACTAATTTCGTCATTTTCAAAATTATTTAATCTTGGTTCTATAATGTAAATCATTACTGTTTAAAGATTTTCTCTATTTGGGTGCAGTATAATGGTTTAGTGAGAGTACCTCATATCAGTAGGTTTTCAGAGTAGAAAGGCTTAAACTAAAATATTACTATTTTAAAGACTTTTACTAAAAATTCCGTTTTTATATTGTATATCATCAAAAGACTCGATTTTCGGTTTTCACATTTAAATTTGTATGAAATCTGAAATAGGTCATTTAATGTGCAATTTTCAATAGGGTATTTGAATTAAAAATTTAGTTATTCCAAATTCGACATTGTTAATTCAAGTTTATAAACATACCACTAGACAACTAGACAAAATTCTTTTAATCTCATTCAAATTGGAAATAGGTCATTCTATTAAGTCAAATAATGGGGACTGGATATTTGTATACTTCATTTGGTTCTTTGTGAAATCGACTGAGAAATTCAAATTCTGTTTATATAAATTAATTATATCAATCGTAAAGTATTATATTTTTATATTGTATTGTATTAGATTTATTTGTATTGTATTAGATTGAATCAAACTACATAATATGATAAATATCAAATTGAAAAAAATATACGTATTGATTATCAATTCATAATTTTGAAAATATTTTACATTAAAATTGATCATAGTTTTATTTAAAAGCAATAGGTCAGTAATAGGCCTACATACAGATCAAAACATGATAACATAATATATATTAATAACACGATAGAGAAAATCAAATTCAAGAGTATAATTGTATATACTAAATGTAAAAGTATATAAGCTTAATGTATGTGTTTGTAGTTTGGCTACAAAGCATTTGAAGTCCTATTTGCTGTCCCAATTGTTCATTGTAAACAGTGCAATATTTGTATTTATTGAACTCAATAATATACATATACTATCACATATTTAGGTCAATTTCCAGCTTTTGATGTATATAACTGTAAAGTGTTAAACAAATGTAACATAATAATTTATTTTGTATAATTCATATATTGACTTCATTGTCCTCAATAAAATGCTTATGCAATCACATTTTTGGTTCCTTTTCTTGCTTTAAAGTACATAACTTTAAAGTGTTACACTTAACTAACTTCATTTTAAACTGTATTTTTATTTTTCTAAAATTTAAAATTATATTATTGGTAAGTTATTTATATTGTTAATATAAATTATTATATTAATTTTATATTAATATTATATAAATTTATATTATTAAAATTATTAATATTGGTAAACTTATTTATAAATAAATTTGAATTTCTTATAGTCGATTTCGTAAAGTACCAAATGAGTAAAAATGTGAATTCGTATAATTTATTAAATATAAATTTATGTTATTATTACCAAATGATTACATTTATCGGTAGATATTGAGTTATTACAAAAATTAAAAATTAAATTTGCGAAAATTTTCAACTAGAAATATATTTAATAAAATTTTTTTTTTTGATTGAGAAAAATTATTATCTTCTTTACGAAATATATTATAGCGATAATGTTATATATATAGACGAAATATATATAACTCATCAGTATAATATAAATAAAAAATATTTGCAACAATAATCTGATTCAATTAAAAAATTTCGGTGATATTTTATGAGAAATTGTTTTGAAAAAGTATTAAACTATTTCTATTATTATTGTTTATAATAGAAATAATATTATTATTTATAATAGAAAATTAAATTATTATTTGTTAAAAATCTACTTTTATAAAATATTTGCACTCCATCTCAATTTATTAATTATATATTTTAAAACAATCTAGAATAAATGTTTGGTTTTTATAAGATAAGACAACTTTTAGGATATTGTTCACATAATATAACATCATGCTTCTAAATTAGTATACCCATAGATCTAATAATGTTTATAGCTTATCAATAAATCATGCAAAACCTTTATAGATTATTTTTTTAAATATCTCGAGAAATGTTTTAGCTCTCTGCTCTATGATACTGTAATAATATTTTGGATAAAATGTCTAAATGAAATTATCAAAAAACGTTTAATCGATTATTATAAATGAATAAACTGAATGCTTCTAAAATTAAATATTTATCTTCAACGCATGAATATTATTTATTATATTAACAGTACAAATAGATATTTATTGATATTAAATGACTGAACAAAAATGTAATTTAAACATACGTTTCTTCCGATTCATTTTCTGTGGTTCCTCCTTGTGAATTTTCAGCATTGGAGTCACCCATTACATTCTGAAATGGGTATATAGAGAGAAAGAGATTACACGGATAATTTATAATCATACAGATGCTTCCATTATTCATAAATGTATGTCGTTTTTCATTATTACAGCCTAATTCTCCACTTGCAAAAATGTATATTGCAGTAAATGAGAGTTGTCACTTAATTAATTCCCACTATATAGCAATCGATTCATATAGTTAAAAGAGGTCACCTATCATTCCATCTATCCTTCTATCAATTCGTCAACCTAAACAGTATACAATGTGATGAAAATTTGTCTAAATATAACTTTGTACACCCTAGTAATAAATGCGATACAATTATTTTAAGAATTTCAAAACAGAGTTTCAACAAGTAAGGTTTATTTTTGTTTACTTTTATATTAAACAACACAACAAAAATTTAAGCTTATTTTTATTTTCAGAATTCATTCTTTTAGGAAACTTTTACTATCGGAATACTTTTTTAGATTATATATTACCTTATTCCTAATACAGAATATTCTCAATTATGGCAAAACTTTAATATTTGACATCACATTCGTACTATTCTTTTTTTAAATTTTCTCATAATTGAATCAATTTTTTTATTTAATGTGATCGTATACATAATATTGAACTCTAAAATGAAAATATGCTTCATTACCCAAATTTATCATATTAAATAATGTAAAAATTTATAACTAGCATTGTAATAAAAATAAATCAAAACTATAAAGTTAAGAACGTTAGACATTTTGTAGACATTTTACTTTATAAAATCATGAGGTGCATATATTGTCCAATGAATCAGATATGTTCGTTACATTATTTTTTATCAAAATCAATAAGATTAAACATGTGAAATTTTAAACCATCGGAAAATGCAAAATGATATCAAACGATTTATGATTGTTTATTGTTGAATTTTGTTTGAAACAATTTGTTGATAAATGTATGTCTTACGTAAGTATCATGTTGTATAATTGGTGGACTGTTTTTATATCAACCGTGTTTTCTCCAAAAACTTGGTCATGAAACAATTTACCAAGTGAAACAACTATATTGTCACTTGCCAACCCAACGGAGACTTTATAAATGATAGTCAATAATATATTTAACACTACCTTTGATATCTTTGATACCAAAGATATTTAGTATTATTAACAACTGAATAAAAAGATTCAAATTAGCTCAATTTTATTAAAATCAAATTTCTACGAATTTAAAATATCACTATTTTTAATTGACGGATATATTGTAGAAACCAAATATGTACATTAAAATAAATTGCCTCACTGATAATCACCATTATGGATTTGGCTATTATTTTTGAGATAAGCATAAACATCTTTTTTTCCATTTTATATTTACTGACAAAGTGGTGTAAGTTAGCACGCAGGTCCTCAAAAAGCAAAACGGAAGACAGCTTCGCCCAAGAAGAAACTAATAATAATGTTAACGCTTTCTTGAATATAGTAAACAATTTGTGTTTAATTAAATACGTATGTATATGTATATATATAAATTATATAAATATTTATTTCATTTATTTCAATTATTTTATTTGATATTATAAACATTTAATTCTCTATAAATACATCTCACAATGTAACCACGAGCAATTAAGAACACAGTGCCATTCTGTCTACCTTCTCGACACGAAAACACCATGTCTTAATTTTCCGGAACTTTAACGCGCTTAAGTAATACTCTCCACGATACACGTCGGACAAGAACAACACCCATAATTCCTCCTCCTCCTCCTCCTAACTTATTCTATTATTACTCTTACCAGATAAAGTATCACGCCTCGTCTTCTGTACACATTCTTCGCACGCCCCCGATTTTTTGGAATGCAAAGTTCTACTCCTCACAATCACAATCAAAACCACTTCTACCACAGCCACAAACGCCACAACTAAATTTCACGACAGTCGTGGACGGAATATGTCGACGGGGATGTACGATGCCTCCCGGCGTTGTGGAATCTCAAGTCTAGGAAAAGGCCACACAGAAAACCAGGCAACTTCTTCTACTGCCTGACTGCCTGACTGACATGAGCTTCCTTGTTATTTACAAACACTTTTCTTAAAAGACGTTTTACGCGAATTGATTGTTCCATGTATAGGTATATCCAGTCAGAGCTGTACAAGAATGAAGATGGAGTTAAGCGCAGTACAAACATCAACACAATCCATGCTGGGGATTATTTTCTTCCCTTGCTATTCACTAGTTGTTCGACTTAATATATAGAACAAGTCAAATCAGAATCGAAAAAGACCAAATACATTCCTACATTGTTATGAGCTACTTCGCACATATAGCCTACGGTAATTCATATCAATGGACTATTATACATTGAAATATATATTCAGATTTTTCTGTTAGACATATTTGGGTGACTTTCTGCGTGTATTTACAAATGCAATTGTTCTTCCTCATTATTAGATCAAAACGAAATCATCAAAGCATGCATCAATAACAAATAACTGTTTTCTTACACAGAGGTTGCTAACCTTGCATATATATACGATAACAATAACTTTTATATCGCAAATTATGAAATCAACATTTTAATAGTCGTTTGAAGTTATATTAAATAACAACCTTATGATTCTTTTAAACATTTTGATAGCACATTGTAAAGTTTTAAGTAACTTGCACGTAAATTAAGTAATTCTCTTTATATGTACATATAGTACAAATAATATTCAACTTATCACATGATTTTCAGATATTGAAAATTCAATCTTGGAGTATACAGAAACCTATTAATCAAATGCAAAGCCATCATTCTTTATAGAAATCAGATTTTGCTATTGTACATATATATATATGCGATATCAGAACATACGGTCGAGAAATACTCGTTCAGCAGAAGAAAAACTGAAGTAATAAAAAATTACTGCTATCAAATATTATCAAACGAGACTATTCATGAATATGTCATGCTTGTTTAGTTATTGTGAGTAACAATTGAAATCATAAATTGAGGGATATCTAAAGGTAGATTATTACCAGCACGGTGACAATTTTAATAAATATGTGAATCATATAAATTATTAATTTAATTGATGACATAAACCTGTCAATAAGGATCAAAACATTAATGAATAAATACTATTATTGATTATGTAAAATTATTAATTAAAAATCTTTTATTATAAAATATTAAATTATTATTTCGCAAGTTTATAGATTGATATTTATCTCATCATAATTGATTCTGACTGAATATCTATAATATTACTACTTCAAATTAAATACCTATGTTTTTGTATAAAATATTGCAGAAAATATCAAATTATTTGAAAAATAACTTTCAAATTAATTGATCCAAAAAATAAGAAATTAATAGACTTGATTTATGATCTAATTAATTCAAAGACTACTTTTAATAAAAACTATGTATTTGGTGACATATTTTTATTATTACCAAAACATATTTAATTGAAAATAGCACAGTTCTCAATCTGTTTGTGCTATATCAATTTTATAAAATCATCGATAGATATCTCTATAATTATGAAGTTAACGAGAAATTAGGGTTTTTGGACGCGAGAGATGAGTCGGGGATATAATTAAAATGAGCGAAATTTTGAGAACTAAAATCTAAACATGGAACAACCCTTTTCCCATCCTTGTAAAAAGCACTCATGAGTTATTTGAACTTGATGATTTTGAGCTTGCGTAAACAGAAAAAGCGTGACAATGCTATCCCCACAGTCTGCCATAATTGTTTGCTTTATAATTAGAAATATTGATTTGTTATCTAACTCTGCGAATACGGTTTGTCTTTGGCACAAACAGATATATTATACGCATATCTATTTCCTAAAATTATTTCTTATTTCAAACCCGTATAGCACCATTATAGTGTGCAATAGATATTATGCATATTATAGAGAACAAATCTTTCAATCTGTCTCATATTTGCGAATCCAAAAGTTATTGATTGAATACTGTCTCATAACTGTGTCAGGGAGCCCACCCATATAAAAGGAATACATTTGTATGAAAAAGTGAAAAATCACTACAAAACTATGATTTCCAAACATACAAATTTCAAATGAAATTTATGACATCCATTAAAATGTGAATAAAATGTGATGATGGATAAAATGTAAAATACCTCTCATAAGTGTATACTATCTTACAATATATATGTTTTTTTTAATAATGTATAAAATCTAAGAATATTGTAAAAAATGACAATCGCGAGATAGTTATAAATAAATTCCTACTTTAACCATTATTGTTTCTCTAACAACAATTGTTATGAAAATAGTCGAATAACGCTTAACTTTACTTGGCTAGGAAAAATAAAAATAAATCTTTTATGCAATGTTTCTTCTAGCCTAAAAACTAATGACTTTTTTGTAATTTGATTCGATAAAATCTTGTGCATAATCTTTTCGTATGATCATTTACTTTAATATAGTGTCGACAGTTAAATATCGAGGAAGGTAATAAAAAAATATTTTATTTCATTTCGACATATCGCAAAATGTTTTCAACAAATTGGTTAACACTTTAAAGTCCTCTATAGTAATCAAAGTCTCGATTTTACAGCTTGTAAAATTCAGGTATAAATTTTAACTTTCAAAATAAAACTTTTAATTAAACAATCAATACATTTTCAAATCCGTATCCTTACATAATTATTAACATTATAAATTTATTTTTAATCTAATCAGCAAATATGAATTGATTAATAAAAAACAACAAATAATGACACAAATTTCATGAAATAATTTTTATTAATCAAATATATTTTAAATATTCCCGCACAGTACCGCATTGATATTAATTGTTTCCGTTAATTTGTTTCTAATGTCTCATTTACAACTTACCAAATTTTCGTGAAATAGTAATTTTGTTTTCATAAATATTCGAAAAAAGCTTTCACTTGTTCACAATATTAGACAACAAAATATTGGAAGTTATCAACAAAACTTATGATTCAAAAATACTTCTTTTCGTTTTTTTAATCATTTTTTATCGATTTACGCAAATAATTTAACACATAGAGTGTACTTAAATGTTCATACCATGTGCGTGTGTGTTGTGATGTAAAAATGGTGCATTTGTTTGAATAAATTATTTGAATTAACAAGATCAAAAGGTATATTTTAATTTTCTAAGAATTTCAATGTGATGTATAATAGGAACATAATCTAGCTACCTTATTGACAACTATTGCAGCCCGCCTTCCTCGACGTGTCATGGCTTCACTCAGTTCATTTGCTTCCTCCTCTATGTCACTGTTGAGACTAGTGATGCTTCCACTTCGCTGCATTTGCTGCAAGTTGAGGTGTTGGAAAAGGGATTATGGATTAGTAGGCAAGTGAATAAAATAACAGTCGATACAATTTATAGAATGCAATTTTAGGCTGGGTTTTATTTATTTAAATTAATATAATATTTCAATATATTTGTAAATTTTAAAATTGTAATGTAGTATAAATATTTGATTAAATTAAAAATGTTATGTAAAAAATGCGTGGTTATTATTTAATAAAACGAACTATCGATTTAATATTATTTAAATTAAAAATTGTTCAGAAAAATTTAACGGTAACGATAAATTGTTTTTTGTTTAATTTAAATAAAAATGTGACATTTATCGCAAGGATAGTCTGGGCGTTTTGAGACAAAGAATGACATTGTCTTTATTTTTATAATCAATTACAAGACCAGATTGCATGATTATGTTTGCCATTAAAACAATAAAAATGCACATACGAACATCCAGGCATGTTTTATCGTACTGTACATTTATTTTATTCTATTTATTTAACTCTATGGTTTTTTTGGATAATCACCAATTTTACCGAATAGTTTGATAACCATTGAGCTGTTGTTTTAAATGTCTTATGTAATAATACAAAATAAATTATTTGATTTGTTTTTCCCGACTGTATAAATTTTATAATAAAAGCGTTTTACTTATTAATTTTTCATCTTTAATATTATACATCGTTTAAATTGTGATTTAATTTCTAGCATTTGTTCTAATAGAATATTGTAATACTAATCGCGTGGTAAACAGTTGGAATTAATTATTTGTAAATATGTCCTTATTAAATAAATATAATTATAGATACATTTTTTAATAATTGCTTAAATCAAATAAATATGGTTATTATAAAAATTAAAATATTTTTACACTCTGATGAATAACGCTAATCAATGTTGTAATTTAATTGAGCAATGTGGATTAAGTAAATAGCTTTCATATTGGTTTCATATTTTTAATAAAATAATAATCTTGTAATTTTATCTTGTACTATTAATCTTGTAATCTTATTAAACTGCGTAAAAATATTGTTATATTTCCGGTTTCAGTTTATAGAAAATTAAATACATTAATGTGTATGATAATTAAAATGGTCAAACAAAATATAGAGTCTAAAAGTGAAAATAAGTTTTAACTAATTTAATGTTTTATTACTATTTATGATGATGACCTGTTTCATTAACGCTACGATGTGATTGTAAATATAATTTTGCATTTGCATTTAACATATCGGTTATGTTACAATGAAATATATTCAATATAAGAAATAGAATTTTGATATTATAAAAAAAGTGTTATAATTTTTAGTATTTTATTAGATAGGAGAAAAAGGAATCATAAAAGAAATCCTTTACAATTCTCATTCAAAGCTTTCTACATTAATTATGAAATGTTACAATGAATGTAAATATTAAAATACTAATCCT
>JAUZNC010060439.1:71524-88924 GCA_034780395.1 Vannuccia rotundouncinata | reverse complement strand
TCAACTTTTGAGAATGATTCTCAATAAAAATAAAAGTTAAGTTACTATATGTTTGAGTATAATTTTCTATAAAGTAAAATAATAGTTACAATTTCTTTATAATCAATAGGGATAAATTAAAATTAATTAAAATTGTTTGATATTCTTGAACAATAGAAAATAATATGATTTATAAAAGAAATATTCATAAAAAAATTTAAAAAAAAGAAAGTTGATAATTAATATATAGTTTACAAGTTTGTAATTTTTACCTCATTTCTTTATTATTTAATAATTGTCGAAAATCTTTAGAAAATGTAGAGGCATTGCCACGTAAGTAGGAATCTCCGGACATGCCGTTTTCAAGAAAATAAAAATATTAAATTTATTGAAATATGCGGTATTATGTTGATAAGTAACAAGTTAATATTGAACATCATAAACAACTTTCTAAATAGTATTGATTTTAATATTAATACAGTAATAACATCATAACCAAACGTAATTTTATAATAAAATTATTTTTTAATAGAATAGTTTTATATAACGCTTTCATTAAATAATAAAAATTGCCCAATTAAATAGTCAGATTAGATACATTTTATTAATTTAATAAACTTTAATGAAAAAAAAATTTCTAGCTAAGGGGCTGTTCAAAAATGATGTCACACTGATTAGGGGAGGAAGATTGATAAATCCGTGATGGAGGGGTAGAGGGGGTTTCAAAAATTGTGACGACACAAAACATTCCTATAAAAGCCGCATAGAGAAAGATAACTGTGTTGTATTATATTTATTCTATTTTTATAGCATATTATTTCGTTTAAATTAATCGAATTTACAGTTTATGCGGATTCACAAATTATTCGAAATAATGTCTGATTTTCGACAATAGTACTCAGACTATAGTACTTACCCTAATTCGCAAAAATCCAAATGCCAAAGTGAGAATAAAAATAAATAAAACAATAAAAAGTAAAGAAACTCTTTTGATTGTTTGGAGACGTATAAGGGAGGGGATAGAACTTAACGTACTAACTTTTCTAAAAGTGGTTTCGAAATATGTGACTGTGCGTGATACAGGGGGGAAGGGGGGGTAAAACATGGCCTAAATTTACGTTACGTCACTTTTGAACAGCCCCAAATTCATGTATAGTATTTGTAAAGTAAATTTTGTTCATATATTTTCGGGCATGTTTTTTTTTAATTTAACATACATATTAAATTGTAGGTACTACAATTTATATTACAAGTAATTAAATAACATTTATTTTGTGTTTCAAAATTGCAACTAATATAGCGAATTTTACAAAAAACTATTTTATTTTAGTATAGTATAGTAGTATTTATAAATATATCAATGCCATAATTGTAACAACACAAACACTTCACATAAATAATCAATATATTTAAAAAAATTAAACAATATGAATATGTTGTTGTACCCATAGCCAGTTTTAATATCTGTTTGTTTGTTATATCCAATTTCTGTTAGGTTGCATTTACTCAAAATATTAGTTTTTAAATCCATTTTTTAAAATGTAATTATCAGTATCTTGTTTCATATGAATAATGAATTTGATAGAACATTAATTATAAAAGAAATTAGCACAAACATTTATTTATTTAAAATATATAATTTATTGCAGTAGCATCAAAAATAGATGTTGATTCAAACAGTGTATTAAGGAATTAGAAAGAATCTCTGTAGACTAGACATTGGCGTTTGTAATATGAGTAAACGTAACTAACAGAAAAAACATGGAAAGCAGATGTTTTAATTTAAAGATTAATAAATAAAAATCATGTTTACCTAATCACATACAAGAAAGATATTTAATAGACATATAACAATAAAAAGTCTAATGAAATAAATTGTATAAACTTGTAGTTTCTATTCTATGTACATCGTTAATGCATAAGAAAATGACTATTTATAAAAGTTACATAGTGAAATATAAACACAAAATTATGACAACTATTACAATATCAATCAAGTCGGCAAAATGCTGCAGAAATCAGAACACAGAAAAAATGGAAACAAATAATGACAATATAGTGTATGTAAATTAGCGTACACGGACATGCTTAAACCCTAAAAGAAAATAAATTAAAACAATTAAATTTATAGAGAAAAAAATATAGCAAAATAAACAATTATATAAAAAAATAATGATACATTTTTGTAATAAGTAAGTCAAAGTGAAACTACGATTTAACACATTATTTACAGATAACGTATTTATACTACAACCTATTATTTGGTCATGATAAAGTTTACTCTATGGCCCGGACCACTCAGAAGAGATGGTGCAGAACCAACTTCTAGGAATGATATAATCTGCAAAGTTATTGTACATGATGGGACAGTTACGTCTAGCATACCACTCCATGCTATAGAGACACATGAGTAACCCGGTCCCACTAAACAGCGCGACCCAGAGACCCACATTCCAGAAGCGAGAGTTCCCCTTGACAAAAATGAAACCGAAGCCAGCCCCACCGAACATGAAGAAGAGAACCGGATAGCAGAAGCGGAACGCAACCGTGAGCACGTATTCATGGAAGATGGCGGAAATCATGAAGACCGCAGCTGTAGCGAAAGACCGATATTTTCGTCCTCCAAGAAGACGATACAGGTCGGAATAAATGTAGGTATAAAGCCAGTCATGCACCACCACATTCCAGGTGCGATAATAGTTGCCGAAGTTGGTGGACGTCCACCAGTCCTTGTAGAAGAGACGATCCCCAAATCGAAGCATCTCAGCGAAGGCATTGAGCCAGGAGTGCAGGACGGCAAAGAAAGTGATTAGGAGGACCAAACCTCCGGGCAACATGCAGTTGAAAGCGGACACGACCAGCTGCCGTCTGTAGACGTGTTCACGATTGAAGTTGTGGAACTGGGTGAAACAGAACCGGGCCAGGATGTAGTACGTGAAGACGATGCAGAAGAACACCTGGGCAAAGTTGGAGACGACGTACTGCCAGCGAATGGAAGGGGTGCGAGGATAGTTGTTGCGATAGACCAGAGTTGGAGCGAAGAGGAAGTAGAGATAATGGGAGAAGTTGGGACAGGGTTTGATCTCCTCGTCAATTTCCTCTCCGTTTTGTTCGGATTCTTCTTTATCCTTGAGGAAGATTATGCGAGGAACATTCTCTCGCACAAAAGCGTGTGACTTCATCATCATACGGATCTGTTCGTTGACTATGATGGTGGAGCTAACGGGCGGAAGATCGCTGTCATAGAGCAGCTTCATGGGGAAGACCAGAAATGCAATCTGATAGAGGATGAAGAACGACAACCAAATGAAGTCATACGAAGTGGCCCTATGGCATGGATACTGCCTAGCGGAAGCCCATTGCAGGAATCCGGGGTAGACTATGATAATCGTTGAAATTTGCATGAGCAGCCAAATCATCATGACTTCTTTAACCTCTCCAAACGCCCAGCAAATATTTTCCAAATGGTAGGTGTGAAAAATGCCACCCTTCTCGACCCAGTCAGAGAGCATCGTGTTGAGACTAAAGATAACCAGAATAGCCACGAAGATGTGATAGACAGTGCGGATATGGCTGATGTGCAGCAGGTCCGTCAAAACAGATTGTCGATGACGAAAGATCTTTTTCGGGAGTTCCTCCCGGTTCTTGTCTTTGGAAGATTTCGGGTGAGAGCTTGGCGACTGTTTCCCGTTGTCTGTTTCTAGAGTGCGCTCTATCAGCTCTTCGGAGAGTTGACTTAACTGCGTCTCCAGATTCTGCATAATTTCTGTTTTCTTTGTTTCCGCAAACTCGCGCAATTGTGCTGCCAAAAGATGGTGCGACAGACCAGCCATACAGCTCGACTGATCATCCAGGGAAGACTCTTCTTTGTAGGGCATCTCGGTTGCCATAGTGATGTATCTAAACGTGGGAGATGAGTCGATAATGGAGAGAATCAACATGAAATTCATAACGATATTTCAGGTCATTAATAATTCATTTTTAATTTAAAGAGAAACAAAGTTATTCACAAACACGTATTTCACAAACTAAAATAACAAAATATATTAACTACTACTTATAGTAATATACACAAATACACACACCAATTATTCAACACATTAACTGTATAATTCTACCACATAAGGAGAAATTGTTAAACAAAGTATATTACAAACGGAATTTGGGAACCAAAACAAAACAATAAAAAATCGATCATATTATATATTTCAGATAAAAATCAATCAAATACAAAAAAAGATATATAATAATTCTGTAGAACAAAAGATTTAAAATATTAAATAAATTGAAAATAACAAAAAGACTTAAAACACTGGAAGGCGTAAATGGAATGCATAAATATCATAAAGATAGCACAAAATGTAAATATGTGGCACATGACAAGAGGGAAACGACTAACTATATTATAGTAATTAAAGAAACGTTATATAATGAATTAATTATACTAGATTGTCCGGCATAAAGTACTACTTCCAATCAAAGACAAGTAGTATAGAATACACAATCTGTCCAAGGCTACAGCTACACACATGGTCGGTGGGTTGGTGAACCTTGCAATTATCGATTGGTATCGAATCATCAACCTAAGCTATCTTAAGGGCACTGATACGCTGTTCGAGTGTACGGAGGTCCCAGACAACGAGTTGACCGTCACGACCAACAGTGGTCACCTGATCTGCTCGACTCTTGTCCCCTCTGTGGATACGAATCTCACTGAAATATTAATCAAGACTAGAGTTAACAGACATTAGATACAGACATGGGAACGGCAGATCATAAAAAACAATGGAAGTTTGCCTTAGGCCCCACTGTATGAGAATCCGTACAACTATTTTTTATAAGAAATATTGAAGAGTAAGGGCTTCTTGTCGGAAGGTTCTCTAGTATTGGGGGCCCTAGTATCCAAGGGGTTTTTAGAGAGGGGCTTCATAACTAAAGGTGCTCTTGTAGTCAGATAACTTCGTAGAGAGGGGCTTCATAACTAAAGGTGCTCTTGTAGTCAGATAACTTTGTAGTCAAAGAAGTACAACTTTAAACAAATACCTACTGTATCTAAACAAACTAAAAATAGAATTATCAATAATATTATGAATAAAAACGGACAAATTATGAACAAAACTGTATATCTAAATACAATCAAATCCAAATATTTCACACAATAAATAGTTTCTGCCACCTTTCCCCTCACCTCACCCCCTCCATAATTTTCCATTGGATATGTGTCCCCCAAGAGTCACTCCCAAGACTTAAAAAAATTCCGAAGGATTCCCATGCCTATAGATATTTGTTTTAAAAGTATATTATAGTATATAATCTCAATATATTTGAATAATCAGACAGCACACTTTTTGAATCAATAACTCAGCTTAAAGTCTGCAAACACGAAAAAATTACTAATTATCCAGCTTCATTTGTTTTTGGTGGATTAACTTTAATGATTTAATAGAAGTATTAAAATTGTTGTTCATAGGTAATAAACACGATCATGGAATTGTACTGACAAACTTGTCGATTGCATTTTAAATCTAATCGATTGTCTACTCTAAACATCTTATTAATATGAATGCAATATCATATTATTTAATTGATAAATTTACTACAACAAAACGCAGAGTGAAAAAGAGGACTGAGCAGACGTTAACATGCAATCCTAGGAGAGAATTTATGAAGGATTGATCACATGGATAGCGCTTGCGGAGAATAGATTAGTTTTGCTTCGTTTATAATCAGATCGATAGTCGTTGGTTATAAAATCCATCTGTCTACCCACCTATACTAATTCAGTAGGACGAATCTTCAAAGAGGAAAACTTAAAAAATTAATCAACAAGAGTCTAAAATTTTTTTTAGTCAATATTAAAATTCAAAACAGACAACTTCAATAATATAAATTCCAGTGCAATCTTCAATAAAATGGGCTAATATAGACGTTGAATGAAATATAAGTGTTGATAATCAATAGTTAAAATTTGGTCAGTAATGTGTAATATTTAAAGTGTTGAATTAATATTAATCGGTTGGTTATATAATGGTTATCTAAATTGTATTACTTAGAAGAAAGATATTTAAATTATCACCATAAGTTTTGTAACAGTAAATAATTTTCTTAAGTCGGCTATATAATTTACTTGCTGGATCATTTAATTTATTGACAATACTATTAACAATATTTTTGTCACTTAGTATAGTAATATTGAAATAAAATCATTTGTAGTTACTATTTTAAGCAACGACAAAATGATTAAAATTGATGATTATTAAATTTTAAAAAGCAATGTAAAAGTACAACATATTGACTCAATATACTTGAAAACGGTATTAAATGATTAAAACAAAAATAGAAGATGCAGTAACAATTATTTAAACTTAATTCCAAGATTGAAATACAAATTTGGATTGTAGACATCTAGATTATCGGACACCAATATATTTCAAGCGCCAAGTGCAAAGATATTAAAACCTATATAAATACCCACTAAATAGATTTAGGAATATGTTACAGGTCAAGCATGTTGATAGCTAAAATAATCGAATAACATAGACGCTGTGACGACATAGCAATGACCAGTTGGCACTAATCATGTAATTTGGTACAAACGCTTTCACAAGATAAAAAATAAGTACCCGAGCACTCCGAATTTACTTGAATTAGGTATATTATAAACATGCTAATAAATGTTAGCAAAAATAATATTAATGTCGCTATAATGTGTTCTGCGTGATTACGAATAATTATAATAAACCAAGCGGTCAATAAATACAGCTAAAACCTTCCTGTGATTCTAAATTACAGAACAATATAAACAAAGTTAGCATAAGACATGCGAAACTACCACGCAATTGTCAGGCAGCCTACAACAGGATGGCGGAAGGAGGTGAAACAGATCAACAGGACAACTAATTATTATAAATCGATAAACATACAACAATTTATTAGATCAAACCAATATTAAGTTGGTCCATTGACAAGAGGTCAGTTTTTTATCATCTGACAATTACACACCTAAATAAATAATTGGTATGACCTACGTGATGGTGCTCTGATGAAGAGTATTCAACCTGGTTCCTGTATCCTCATTGGTTGCCTTACGATCGATATCCTGGAACTTCTTCATCGCAGAGATTTTGCCGGATTTTACTTCAGTTTTTGAGTCTATCTTAAATGTTTAAAAAATATCTTTTAGTGCCTCAAACCGCAGTTTAACCTTGCATTATAGCTTTGTATTTCATTTTCGAAATTTCTCACAACACCCGTGAAAGCGTAGTAAGAATACATTACCGAGTAAACAAAATAGTGAGTCCATGAATATAATATCGAAATATCACAAGTACACACATACGGTGAAACTAAAACCGTCGAAGGGTAAAAGTTGTTTTAATAATTTACAATTCTATAGAATCCGCGTATCACAGGTTCTACACAACAAGTTTAATCAAATGACGAAAAATATGAAGTTACTAAATTAAGAGGAGTTATAACGGAAATAATTTAGTATTTAGGTATGGCAGGGTCTATATATAATACGCACTTTAAATAATTAAAATGAATGAAAGACATCGACGAAATTTAAGATCACACTTTCAAACATTAAAAAGTTTTATAACTCATCTTCTAACTGAAAAAATGAGATAAAACTATAAATAAACTGTAAATAACTCCATTTTTGGTGAATATTGAGATTTTTATAATAATCTTTGGTGCTCTATTATGACAAAATGCAGTAGACCCGTCTGGTCGTCATATAGACAACCTTCTCCAAAACAAAATGAACCGAAAATTGTTTCACCTGGTCCGAAAACGTGAGATCATTCGGCCCTTTATAGCGGAAAAGCATGGGTGAACAATCATGTCCAGCGGAGAGCAGGGAAGTTGGTCCTAACCAGGTGAGCGTGGTGAAAGGGAGGTAGGCGGTACGGTGAATGGTGACGTCAGCACCTCCCTCACCCTGATTGGATGCATCGGCAATGGAGACGGAAGAATCATGACTGACCCAGGCCAATTTGTTGCCGTCCCCTGAGAAGCTCACAGCATGCACCCAACCACCTATTGAGGAGAACTTTCAACTTTTAGAAGACACTAAAACATTCTGAATAAAATGCCATATGAATAAAGTTTCATAGGACTACGCATAGATTAGAATACCTTAAATAATAGGGGTTTAGCTTTATAATCGGTCTACATCTTAAATTGGAACCATGTACCTGTTCTAATGTTTCATTATTTCAAATACATTCCGCAATAAAGTTTGAGATAAGATAACACGAATAATGATTAAATGTTCCGATAAATAATTCATAGCTACCTCAATAACATGACAAACTTCTCACATGAACACGAATTTATACACCAACCAAGCGCAGAGTACAATTAATATCGCTAAACATTGAACATTGACTCTGATAGAATCTTATCAGAGAAGACCTTTCACCCAGAAAATGGTCACAGTAAAGAAGAACGAAGGTTGACAGCCACGATACAGAGTAGATAGTGGTTGTTAAACAAAAAAGAAGCCAAGTGCAAAAATCGTGTCAAAAGGTGCAAAAAGGTGAGTTCTATATAAAAGCAACTGAACTTTTAGATATAGGCTGGCAAAATATATAAATGATCAAAGTAGATGACTAAGCCGATTCTTTTTAAATGTACTTGACATGAAAAAAGGACATTACAGGTCACAATTCTGCAGTAAGCCGATTTTTATATATATTTTATTCTACGATAAAAATATATCCAATTTAATGAAAGGTCAAAACGCAGAACTGCTTCCACAAAAAAATGACAACTCACTTCCACTGCGCTCAAATAAGATATTCTGAAAGGACATCTTCTTGCCCCAAGCAGTCTCACTCGGTTTGTCATCAACATTCTTGATGTAGGCAGAGAAGACACGGGCCCTGAAGTCCGTTGAGCCGCAGGCGAGTAGACAATTATTTGGGTGCCAGTCCAGACAAGTCACCGTGGAGTGGATCGACTTTTTCAAGTGCTTGCTAGCCCACCAGTCGTTGTCCTCGGCGAAGTAGCATACGGAAATTGTGCGAGCACCACTTCCCACGGCGAACTTGGTCTCCAGGGGTGACCAGCGCACACAAGTAGCGGCACGACTGATCTTTAATTGTTCAAATTTAAATACTATTGATATTAAAAAAGTGTCCTAACCAAAAATACACATTTGAAATCTTATTTAACACAATATACACAAACCGAAAGTAATATCATTCGAAAATGTGCAAGAATGTAAATAATTATTCCTAGATATGTAAATTTTTATAACATGTTAATTTATAAATGTAATTATTATCAATTTACATATTGCACTGATTCAACAATCATAGAAGTGATATCAATGAATTGATTAAAAAGTAATTTGATTCTCCATATATAATGATTAATGGGATTTCAAAGCAAATCTAAGTTTAATATGAGAATAAACTTGAATAAAAAAGACAATACGTTGTTCTGAACATAAACTTCTGAAGTCTTTTTCTACTGCCTACTCATTTTTAATGTAGACCGGCGATAAGATTTTTAAATAAAAAAGACGATATAAATGTTTACCTTGCCACTTTTTTCATTAGATTATAATTTAATATTGATGGATAAAATTTGTGAAGTAATAGAAAAAATTTGATAATAAAATCTATCAAAACGGTGGTCTAACCTGGAGAATAACTAATGTTGGCTTCCATTTTCCGTTTGACTGTCGGGTCCAAACATAAGCATTTCTGTCTGCTGAACATGTCACCAGCCGATCCGTTTTCGCTGCCCAATCTATTCCGGTAACATGGTTCGTGTGCTGAGCGAGAACCTCACCAGCTTCAAAGCGAATATTTGCCCCCTCAGGGATAACACGGAAAAGACGAACTTCACTGCTATTGAGAGAAATCGCCAGCTCAGTCAATTTTCCATTGAAGGCATGACAAACTATTGGATTGCTACCAAACTTATGAACCTTAGACATGATGCAAGAGTGTCGAGAGATTTTCTGTAATAAATGAGAATAAATTATTCAAAAGTAATTTTCTCGATTTTTCAGAAAACTGTAATAATTATCAATAGTTTTTTTTATATATATATACTAAATGTTTTTAGGTACTAAATGGGTTTCTGGATCACTCCACAGTAATGGTTGTTACTCTTTGTTACTGATTTCCAACTTTAACATCTTATCAGTAAACCACAATAAGTCATTTCTTTTTTGAAATGTATCAGAAGACATTAAAAAATAAACAACAATTTTTAACAGTACAAACACTTATATTTATCATAGCATAGACAGATTTATATATTTATTTTAAAACTAATTCAACATCTCCTTTTTACAATATACATATATGTTGCAGAACAGTTGACAATATTAAAAAAATTTCTAACTGATCCAACCTATTCTTAGCTGGACAACAACATTTATAACAGATTGTAATGGTTGTTAAATTAGATTTGCAAATGGTAATTACCTATAGATATATAATGTTTAATCAATTATGAGAATTAAGAGACAGATTCATAATGTTATTTATAATGTTCAAAATTAAAAACATGTATTTAATATATTTATAAACTTTTAGTAAGTAATTTAACTTTGAAAATTCATTTTATTTATCAAAAAATTATTTTAAAATACTTAAAATTTGCTTTTTTCCCATTTAATTTCGAAATTTCGAATAATATATTACTTCAATTGATTGAACAAAATATAACTGACTTCATTTATGTAATAAAACACAAAATTATAAATTCTGAAGAAAAATTTCTAAAAAATTGTATCAAAAAAAGGAATTTATTCTTGTCTGAATTTTCATGGAATTTTTTTTTCTATAGTAAGTATTTTAAGTATTAATTCTATCATTAAATAATTGATATTTCAATTTTGTACTGTAACTAAAAATATAGGTAGGTCAAGCTAATCTTAATCTAAGGTTGAACCTCCCCAGGCAAATTCCATTGATACAAATATCAAAACTTTATACAAGAATAATTTTATAAATTAAAGAAATTCTAGAATTAGTTACTGCTAGAAACATCTAAAATAAATTATTAAACAAAAAACAAAAAATATGTTCATTATATTTTCACCCACACCTCCCCCTCTGCAATTTTTTCTGGCATTTATTGAACAATTTGAGAATAGTAAGCTCTTGTGACTTTCATATAATGACGTTTTACTACTTTTAGAACTAAATTTACTTCATTGATTCATGTGGACGATCTTGAGAGTGGTTCCATCCCCATCTCACAAAATTTACAATAGAAATTATTAATTAAGTATATTATTGAATAATTCTTTTATTTAACTAAGAAAAAAAGAGTAAAATGTTTAAAAAAATCTTTGTATCTTGAAATACAGTGGTGGGAACAAGCACGAGCAAAATTAAAAGATTCTTAAAAGATTAATTCTTAACAAAATGCAGACAGTCTAACTAGCCCCCCTCAAAATATTCTGCAATTATCTTAATAATTTTACCAAAAATGACTTTAAAAATCCGTTTTTCAAAAACTTAGACTGACTGAAAATAAAATTTTAAAATGTAGTGCATTTATTAATAACATTTTATAATAGAAACTGTTTTTTTAAATATTGAAATATCAACTAACATAGTGAATCTTCAAGAAACTTAAATTTATCCTAGATGTAACTTAAAAATAAACAAATTTAATTTTTGGTTGCTGGGTTTATCTAAAAAAGCATGCACTTTTTGATGACAATGGATTAATACTTACAAAATAATAATTAGGATTAATTTAAAGTTGCACTGGTAAATCCAGTCCACTAAAATGTATTTATAAAAATTATGGATTAGCCAATGTCCATATTAAGCAACCATACATATGTTTCCCCTTTATGATCTATAATATTATATTTATCCTTTATGTGGTCTGTAATATTCCTTCCCAAGCTCTTCTCATATTGAAATAAAAGAGTCAATTTATATAAAAAATATATTATTCTGATAAAAATTAAATAATATTATGATATTGTTATAAATTATTATACTACATAACAAAATATAAAAGAACTATTATTAATTTAAGTATAATTTTTGGGATTACTAAAAATTAATTTTAAATTATTTTATATTATCAATAATAATATAAAATAATAATTATTGATAATAATATAAAATAATAAAAACTGACATGAAAAAATTAAAATTAGTATACAATAAAATTCAAGGAATATTTGTTTATTTTCCTAAAATTCCAGGATTATCAGATATAAATTTTCCATGACTGTTGTGAGTGAGATCTTGTCCATGACAAGCATATTTTTACATATAAATAGATAGGAAATGGCCAAAATATTATCTGTAACAATGACAATTTATGACAAGATTTATGACAATTCTTATTTGTTTATATACAAAATTGGGCTTTGCATGCTCAAAATCTTTATAATATGCAATAATTTCTAAAAAAAAGTTCTGCAGCTGGGTCTCCTTATTTATTTATTGTTTTTTAGTAGAATTATAATTTTAAATTCAATATAAAGCTCCCTAATTCACAAAAACAATGTGCAAATTATTTATAAATTATTAAATATTTGTTTTTTTATTTATTTGGCTAGATAATTGAATCAGTGGCTGGGTCAAACAAAGCAAAACCAAAATAATATTAGTAATATTAAACCAAATTATATATATAAAAAATATACCAAAATATATTATTATTCATACTAAAAGTATTTAAATATATAAATTTAATTAATCTTAAAGAGTTAATGTTGAACTTCTGTACATCAATTTGGTATTGATTATCAATATAGATTTCTCCAGCAACATTTATTACTATTGAATATTGGTCAGTTTGCCAGTCTAGATAAATAATATATAAGTTATTGGACTATATGCTTAATATTATGGTAATTTTAATGATTTGTTTAAATAATTATTTTTCCACAAGTTTCAATCTTTTTCAATTTTATGAAATTTTGGCATAAGAAAACTTTTTATGTAAGTATTTTTATGAAGATATTATAATCAATTGTTTTTAAATTTTTATAATTTACTTTTCAATATGTTGTATGTGTTATATTGTTTGTGGTTAACAGTTGAAAGTCTTTTTTGAGAGAGTTGTTTAATTTTTTGAAATTTGGTTCTAATTTCTAAATTATGCAGGCATGTGGGTATCTTTTTTTTTGGGCTACTCAGATAAAGGCCATATAATTAATTCAACTCTGCCTTATATTGAATTAAAAAAATAATAAATAAAAATTGTTTTTGTTTTAGTCTTAAATATTTTATTATATTAAAGTGCTAGAATATATAAATTATTAAGATTTTTTTTAATTAATTGGTAATTTGCATAGGGCATAATAGTAAATAGTGTATATTGATAAAATGCATCTGACATGTCCCTTGTACAATCAAAAATGTTATATATTAAAGAATAGGAAACGACTAAAATACCAGCCTGCATTCCATGAAAATTGTACTCTGGATATTTATCCATATTACTCAAATTTAACCAGTGAAAGATAGGGTTGGGTGCATAATGTACATTGTATATTTATCTAATATACTTGTTAGGCTAATAGAATGTAGGCTGGCAAAAATATCTAGTGTACATAGTATAAAAACATGGAATTCAGGTTAGAACACATGACTGCAACTGTGACTGTTATTAATGAGATTTCATCTATAACAAGCTTATTTTCATACTTAAATAGCTAGGAAATAGCCAAAATTTTGTCATGGAAAAATGCTTCCTAGAACATAGAATGAATGTGGATAAGTAAGTGGATTAGGCAACTTTAGTTATCATTTACCATAAAAAGATAATAGGGTAAATTCATAAATGTATGTACAAAACAGTTAATAGTCTGAATTAACCCTTTTGAGTTTAGACTGTATAGTTCATTAAAATATATATATAAAATATAATAGAAATTCTATTATATTCTAATGTATTAATAATTGAATCTGCAGTACTATATAACGAAATATTTGTCAACCTGATTATTTATTGCATTTTACTAATTAATAGATTTAAAATAAAATACCTTTAGCAAATTATCGCGGACTCTGGTCAGTCAACACGATAAAATCATTATATTTTCCGAACAAATAAAAAAGGGAACGTAATTTAATAGTTACTATTAATACTTTATTAATAATATAATATATGTAAAATTTATGTTTCAAAGTATGAACTAAACATTAATTATTAAAAAACAACGCTATAATTATGATTATAGTTATAGTTATAACTATTAATTTATATAACTTGAACATTTTTATAACTTGTACAACATATTTATAAAAATTATTTTAAAATATTCGTCCCTTTTCATGCATAATTTTGTATTGAATAAATTGAAAATTTCGCTTTTAAATTTAGTTTAAATCATTGACTTAAATCAAAATAGACTGGTTGGCAATTAAAAATCGGAAAATCGCTCATTAAAAAATTAAAAAGGTCCAAAAATACCTTAATTTTTTGCAGGTGTAAAAATAGAACAGCTATAAAAACGTGTGCCAAAATATTTTCCCAGGTTTATTTTCCTTGCTTCAAAACCATTATAAGTACTGATAACTTTGACAACGATGAAGACCTAAATAAGTTTTTATCCGAGAAGTTTCTTACGTTTACGAGTCTTTTGATGCAAAAGGAATTTAAAGTCGATCTACAAAAAATAATTGACATTGATGACATGTGATCTACTTGTAAATGTTTGTTGTATTACTTTTCTCTTAAAACAGGGGTTGTCCGAAAATGATGTCACGCTGGATAAGTGCATGGAAAGGGCTGATTGATAAATCCGTGGCGAATCGGGATGAATGGGTGAGGAGGATTTCCAAAATTTTGACGTCAAAAAATTTTTCTGTTCAAAGTAAAAATTGTTAACGTTTAATTAATCGAAACAGTTTACGCGTACTCAATAATAATATTAGAAATAAAGTATTATTTTTCACAGTTGTTGGCTTAAATTAATTAAAGCAATTAATACGCATATTAAAAAAATAATATTCGAAATAAATTATGATTTTCAACAGTTGTACTCAAACCTTGTGTAAATCAGATTTTTATTATTAGTCAAAAGGAATTTTTATTTCATTTTATTTAAATTCGGCCCATTTTTAATGTATATCGAAAAGAATATTAAAATCGGTTTGAAGTTTAGGGGTGGTTATGGGGTCTGAAGAAGAAGAAGAAGAATAAATACAAAAAGGGCAATTTTTGACAGTCTATAGCTAAAGATATAGCTAAAGATCTATGAAAGATATCAACGGGAAATTTGGAATACTGCAGATAGAGTTGCGACGGTGCTATCCAACGCATATAAAATTATGTCGACACCTCTCACAGGCGTAAGCCATTAGACAAAATAAATTATACCTCATATGTTAACATATCAACGCGCGCCTAATATTTTACGAGTGAGTGTCCTGAAAAATATAAGACTTAATTAATTTTTTGTAATTGTTATACCGATCCTATTTTAATTTTGTTGTCTTTATAACTAATGTTCATCTACACATACAATATAACTACATTGTAATGATAACAAAATGATTTCTGAAAAAGGTCTTATTTTATTGTGCCTACTGCAGTATTTATACATATTTGTATAATAATTTGTTTCCATAGTTTATTGGTGTGCCGATCATGATTTGGGCCTGTCCTGCTCTAAATTAGTTGCTAGGGGCCAGAAGTCATTGAAGTTTATATGTACATATATGGTATACTATATTCAAGATTTTCAGATACAGGAGTTTGTGAAAAAATATTTTATAAAATTAAAGAAATTTATATATTTTATTACCTTTTTAAAAAAAATTTTCTTGTACCTATTTCAACAATGAAGTTTGAGATATTGTAATCACATTATAATATATATTTTTTAAATAAATATTTATACTGTTTCTTACAAATACAAGATATGTGACTTTATTTTATTTTGTCAGGTAATAAATAATTCGTTTTATATTACATAAATATGTCGAACAATATTTTATAAAATCTTGATTTATACAGTATATATATATAGTCTATTTTATTTTATATCATAGATATATACGAACTAATTATCGAAATAACATTCACGATAAGATACATATTTTTTAATATTATTTTTGTTCGTTTGGGATTCTAATTCGGGAAAATAAATATTGGAAAAATATTATATAGCGTTTATACAATTACTTGCATACTTTTCTACTTAGTATTTTGATATAATTACATAAAAAATTGTATTTATAATTTCAAAAAATGTATTGAAACAGTAATACAGAAAAGAGAAATTTTTTTAGAGCAACTTTTAACGTTATAATGCTCTAAACATCATTTGGTTAAGAAGTTAAAGAATATGTATATGTATGTATGTATATACTATAGTTCGTATACTATATATTATTGCTTAATAAAGATTTATTTCTCATTTGTACATTTCTTGCTAATTAATTTTTTGGTTTCCCCTTTCCTTTGTGGAACATTTGATTACCATAAATAACCATATAATATGTATAGGTATGTAGTACGTTATAAGCTACCAATATATATATATTATATGTATACAAATGTGTTACAATTTGTACATTCAGACTGTAGATAAAATATTTATGTATGTATTTTGGATGTATTAAAAAACTATGTTATATCGAAGAAAAATTATTAAAGTATATTAATATATTATATGTAGGAACAAAATATGTGTACAGCGTTTGTTGTCACACGGTATAAGTTATATTGGGAGGCAAAGAGAGAGAAAGACTTAACTAATTTATATATTAATTAAATAAATATTCGCAGAGCTATTATATAGGAGAAGATTCGACTCGGCTGTAAAGGCCGACTTTAGTCGCATCACTTTTTAGGGGAAAAAAGTTATACCCATCTGAAATTTATTGTTTATGCGTTTTTAATTATTATAATTGAAATTTAAACGGCACATTTTGATCCCGTTTCACTAAAAACAATAAAAGAACGTGATATGATTCAAAATACTCAACGATATTTTATATGTATAGATGATATAGAAATTTATATATATATTGATCTATACGGTTTAGTCACTAAATCAAGTTATTTGGCTTCACTGAACAAGCATTATCAAGTGGTCTTTCTTCAGCTTTTAAAGATGAAATATAATGAAATGTAGAAAGAAGTATAGTGAACAAATATAAGGTTTGGTTTAAGCCGATATAACGAGTTTTTAACTTAGCGTGGATTTAACGATAACAAGATTTGAACTTTCTTGGAGTTTATAAGAGAATTGGCCAACAAAAATAAAGTATGTACAGTACAATTTAGGCAGGGTACATATTGTATTAACTAATATCAAATCCATCACCCTCTTTTCAAAACCTAAAAAACTACTGTCCAGTCAAATCTGCTTTACTGAATATGCAAGATGAGAATAAATATTTGGCTGTATCAAAAAAAATCCAACGAACATTTAACAACCAAAGAGGCAATGATTATGGGTAA
>JAUZNC010060439.1:19829-71424 GCA_034780395.1 Vannuccia rotundouncinata | reverse complement strand
ATGAGAATAAATATTTGGCTGTATCAAAAAAAATCCAACGAACATTTAACAACCAAAGAGGCAATGATTATGGGTAACTTATCAGGCCTCTGAAATTACAAATTTATAAATTCATAAAGATGGTACTAACTATGCTGTTATCAATTGCCAGTCTATAGACCGACCAGGCAGGTAATTTTACAGGATATTTGCCAATACTATAATTTTATGTTATCTGAATTGTTACAAGAAAAAGTTGGCCGATTATTTCTTAAAATTTGTAACAACGGGAAACCAACAAATTAGGTAATATGAATTAATATGATATCGAAACTATTAGAAAATCTTTGGGTTTGGAGGGTAACTTCAGTGGGCAATTGTTTCCACAGATTAGGAGCCTCGATATAGCTGCAAACAATGGAGCTAATCATTTGAAACTCAAAGGACTGGGTCGTTGGAAGAGTAATATTGTAGCTGAAGGATGTAGGAAAGGAAGCAAGTTTTGCAAATATGGAAGTAACCACAATGTTTAGTAGAGACGGAATTGCTAAAAAGAATCAAGCTGGAGGTGAGTTATTATTAATTATAAATAAATACATTTGTTATTTTTTTGCCTTGGGTTACAAGTTCTCTAAATGTGTACTCTCATTTGGCATATTTTTATTTGTATTATCGCAAAATTAACTTTCAAAATGAGCCATGCGTATGATAACATTTTAATTAGCATGAGATATAAATAAATAAAAATGCATATAATAGATTATAATATTTAATTTAATAATCATTCAGATATTTTACAAAAAAACTGTAAAATATACACGATAAAGATCATAGGCATTGTGTTTATATTTATAGGGGTCGACAAAAAAATTTCGTTTTAATAATATTTCTATATATATATGAATTTAAAAAAATCTATTTAATTTGTTGCTAATTATATTCTTTATGAATATTATTATATTCATATCTATAATATATCTACAAAATTTTGTTGTCGACAAATAATGCTAATTAATTAGCAATTATTAGTAATTATTTGTAATGCAAATATTTCGTAAATGTCTTTTTAGCATCAAATACGATGTGTGTAAAACATTATTAATTATCTAATAATGTTAAAACATCAACAACAAATCCATGTTTCCAACATTTTGAGACAAACTCTTCGATTGTTATAATATATTTCTTTATTGTCAGGGGATTCCGTTATTTTGGATTGTCTACAACCATTTCCTCTAAATATAATATATGATGAGCCCATGGGCAATCATCTAAATGCGGTTTGAGTGTATATTTTAAAAATTTAAATGCTCTTCTGAAAGTCAAATATTCTATGGTTATAGTTTGCTGATGTTTATTGATCCTGATTTTCCGACAATTTGAGAGACGTTGCATCCTTTCTGTTTAGATTTTTATAAAAATATTTGTTTTCTCGTTACCTGCTGAAATTGTCTTCCGAACTGAGTCTTTAATTATCTAAATCAAAATACAAAGCAAGAAAAGTTACATAAACATATAAAGCACTTCTCTAGGTATGTAATATGGATAAGATGAAAGTAATATTTTCTATATAAGAAATAAATCAAGACAACATTCGTATTAATATCTCCATTTACAGATCATATACATAAAAACATGACAAACGGAAGTGAGCGAGAAATCTTTTCATGCAAACATATTCAGTATTCGTGTAATATATATTTACAAATATTTGTATATTATCATTAATAATATTAGTAAATTCTATATTATGTAGATATTAGTTATTTCATATTTTCAATTAACATAACAAGGTTCGGTTCGATTATTCGAAAACAGGAAAAAGGCTATTATTTAAGATTTTGAAATCTATACATCAATTCATCTATGGATTGAGGTTTATAAGATTAAAATAATCTATATATTTAATCTTCGAAAGATTGATAAAATGTGCCTTTATATAGAAACATATATTATAATCTAAACAAACATACATTATGCTGCCGATAAAAGCTTATAACCATATGCTCGTATATTGAGGAAGTAAACTTCCCTTTTTAAATATAATTGGACATATAAGCCTATAGTAACTATAGAAACAAACTACAAATAATTTAGAAAATTTAATTTCTTTAGACTGTCTTTCTTTATCTTATTTAAAATAATCATTTTAATAATTTTAATATAGAATTTGAGTGACGATAATAAAAATTAAAAGATGTTTATTTAAGCAGTAAATAATTTTATTTCTGATGTTAAGAAAAATGGAATTTTTTAATTATGAAATCATATAAGTATTTATAACCCATATAAGAAGGCGAAATTGTGTTCTGATTAATTTAAGACGAAGGTTTAATATCGCTCCAACAGCGATTTTCCAATAAAAATGTTGAATATAATATTAAAACCGGATTAAAATTTTTTCTGTACTTTATTTTAAATGAATTCATATTTGAAAAGATATCATAAACAGAGAAATTTTACAGTAAAATAAAAAGAGAAAAATTTTGACTAGACTAAACTTGTTTGAATTACTTTTGCAACATTCATTTATTTACATTTATTCAATTTCTTGGGGAGGTACTTCAATAAGAATTGAATAATCGGATATAAAGTTTTATTGTACTGCATAATTGTACACTTTACAATAGATATTTGTTATAGGGGGTGTTTACTTGATAATTAAATCATCTAAATGTTTAATGTCAGCTATTTAAAATTTTCTAAGTTGTAATAAAAATATAAATTACAATAAAAGTATATATAATTATGTAATTTTGTAATATTTTATAGTATCAACAGGTCTGTCTCAATATATTATTTTTTTGGTTATTAAATGTAATGTGATACAATAAAAACTAATGATTCTCTATTACACGCAATAATACACTGAATATAAAGTAACATCAATTGTTGTAGTCTAATAGAAAATAACTGTGGAGAAGGAGAGGTCAACAACGTTCAAGATCTCTTGAAAAATTTAACGATATACTTGAACGGTTAAAAAATAATCCTACAATGTAACAACATTCCGATATATCGGCCTTCTGTAGAAACAAATATTATTTTAATTATATAAATATATTTTATACAGATACCTCCACTCAGATTAAATGTAAATTTCTTTTAAATATTCCTGATTCAAATATGTATGCTATCTATGCTTTCATTTTTATTATTTGTTGAAGATGGAGTTCGCCATCATAATACCAGTACAAATTTTATATGACATTCTGGTTGACTTACAAGCTATACAAGAAAACCGCAGAGTACTCCCAGGGGAATAAAATTATTGATTATATTTAGTTTTAACAACCGAACCTCCTTGTGAATATAAATAAATAAATAAATGCACACTCATATCTAGCTAGACTAGTTAGTAGCCGATAATCCCAAGTGTTTTAGGAACCAATCAGTTTCAAATTCTGATCAGTCTGATTAAAAAACTTCGCTTGACATAACTTTTGACATTACTTATAAACTGTAAAGTATATAATAAGAACACCCATAATCAGGAGGGCGATTTCCTTTGGGAATAGTAATTAATTCAGACCAACCGCAACAAAATAATTTTAATGATTAGTCTCCTATATATTTAAATAATTTAGTTCCTTATAGTGAGAATAAATAAGAAAATAAGATAATAGAATATAAGATATATTTCAACAGAAAAGCAAATATAATTTTAAAATCATTAATTATTTATCTAAATGTCGTGTAAGTCATATATAGAAAGGCGCAAGTTTTAAATATCTCAAATATTGAAAATAACAATGGTGATAGTAAATTATATCTATAACTATTCTAAAAAAAATATTACAAAATTTGTTGATAATAATGTGAAAAACAAATTGAATTATAATATAGTCAAAATATAAGACTATAGGTTAAGTGGAATGTCAAAGAATTAAATTTATTTAAAACACTGTAGATCAAAAAAAATTAACTATTGAAGAACATTTAAAAGATAGTAAAAGCTATAATTCGCGAAAATATTCTGAATAAAATAGAAACAAAGATCCGATGATTGAGTACGAACACATAAAGTGGAAACTAAGATAAAGAAATTAACGTGTACAGACAGAAAATCACAATGACGATGTTATTATAAATTATGAAAAACAATATCAGAAAAGTTAACTGGTTCAATTATGATTATTTTGTTACAAGGAACATAATTTAAGAATGCCAAAGTTTTGGGATGATATGCGGCTTCAATGAGGTGGCTCGTTCTCGCAGTTGTACTTGATGTAGACGTTACCTACTTCTTCTACAACAATTCAATATAAAGTAACATTAAAGTGAAACATGTTTAAAATGTATTTTATATGAAGTAAATTATTATGGTTACCAGAGTTTAAATAGTTTTCTGAACAAATTTTAAAAATACATTTAGTAATAAAAATTTATCAATGTACCAATTTAGCAGCCTCTGTTTTCTCCATCTTGTTGAGAAGATTAACAGTATCGATCATGTTCTGAACCAGCTCATACTCTGCTCGACCAATACGATGAAAGTTAGAAATGTCACAAGTGTCCACAATCTCCGTATGCTCTCCGTGGGTTCCTCGAACTTGGCATCCCAATTCTCTGACCATATCATCTAGCTCCTTCAATCCTTTGACCTTGAACAAGGTTGGCAGCACAATGTGAACTCCGCCACGCAAGCCGGTTCCAAGGTTAGACGGGCAGCAGGTAATCATTCCAAGATGGTCGTCACCCAGGAAGGCCTTTTGATTGCCCGTGACACGTTTGATTCCTTCCTCGATAGCCTTAACTCCCCGACACAAACGGCTAAACACAGATTTCACATCACCTCCCTTTTCCATGCTGATTATGCGAATGTGGTCGCCCTCATTAAACCACAACAGGAAGGTCTTTGCATGGTTGTGGAAGATTCCACGTCCAGCAGGCCAGTAGTTATGGTAACCAGAAGCCGCTTGAAAGCGATCTCCAGGCTTGAACAGGAAATGGTCGTCAACCAGTTTTTGACGTTCGCTGTCGGTTAACGATTCCAATGAGTAGTACACTCCTTTGAGATCTCCTTCAAGACCATCACAGACAGTGTGTACTAGTTTTTCAATCTGTAGGCGTTGCTCTCGTGTGCTTCCAGGATTCAAAGGGAAACCAAACAAATTCCTAGCTACACGAATACGTGTGGTCTTGATGTTGCTGCTGTCTTCAATGTCTCCAACGAGTTTGCTCGGGTCCAAATCAGTGACGTGTTTACGATCTGGAGAGTAACCGCCATGATACTCCTCAATGATGGGATCAAAAAGCTCTTTGAAATCATAATAAGATTCATAGTCGCCAGCGTGACATCCAACTAACGAATCAGTATTCATGCAACCAGTGTTCACAGCTCGTGCCAGAGTCCAGCCTGCGGTCTTAGACTTCTTGTCCTTCAGTTTGTTCCACACATCTTCGGTCAAATACTTTTTCATCAGACTTGTGTTGTCCTTCTTACTCAAAGGCTCTGTTGGATATTTGTTTTGCGCCAGCTGAGGGTGCATAACAACATCAAATTGCAGCTCTTCCTTGTGACCCTGGAGTAGAAAACGATATAGTTGAAATCAATTTTAGTTTAATATACAAATTTTGTCGGAGAGTTATTTTTTTCTTTGGTTTTATTTTTAGAAAAAAAACAATATTTAATCAATTAAAATAGTTTAGTGTGTACTACTTTATCCAAAAAAACGTTAAATGTCATTTTTAAAATGTTAATAAACTTTATCTAATTATAAACTAATAAATATTTAGCACATTATATAGAATAACAATTAACTTTAACTTAACAGTTTTTAATGTAAAGAAAACATTAAAAATTTACTGACGTTATTACTGAATACAACATTAGTTCGTTTATTTTTTATATAATTTACAAGTCTAATTAGGATCTTTTATTAACAAGTTTTAGAGCTATCTAATTTAGTTAGGACACGCCCGTATTGTATAGCAACTATTTTAGTTATTTATAGAAAACATTTCATTGTACGGGAATTTTTGTGTGTATAAAAAATAGTCATCAATCGATTTTATTTCTCTGTGTAGATGTATTTTAATTAAACATTGTTTTTATTCTTAAAATTGAATAGTTTATAAGGTGATTGGATGTTGGTTATTTAGAATGTCTGAAAAGCAAAATTTGTGAGTTTTATAATTAAATTAAAATAACAACCTGCTATCTGTTTACATTATTTTAAAATGAATAATTTTGTAAAAACAAGTTTTTTAGTTTGATATATTTTTTAAATATTTTTAATTAATCTAAAAATGAATAAATTAAAATTACATTTTATCAAAATATATTCATTTATAAATTATAGACTTTTGTTTAGAATTATGAATAAATTAACACATTTGAGTTGGCATTTTTGAGTCATGAACACTACTAAAATTTCGTTTAATATATTTTAAAAGTTGAAAAAAGTTTTTACCTCAATTATGTTTATTGAAATAATTTAAATTCACAAAAAATGATTTTATCCAAAAATGTTTAAGTTTTGTCCACTGTGTTCACGCTGAAGAAATCAAACTTCTTATGTAATAAAAATTAATTGTAGAATATTAATTAAATGGCGTAATATTTAAAAAGAATTAATTAATTTCACTCTGATAAATATCTTCGTAAATTAAAATTATCGATTTTTTAATATAATTTTAAACGCTATCAGACTAAATAAAGTAAACTGGCAGCAAACTGTTTATATTGTTTTTTTTTATAATTCACGCGTGATGAAGCATGTCTTGTTGTACCTAGTATTATTCAAATTCATTTATTGTTACACTAAATATTATATTTAAAAAGACATTTCTACAGTTTCCCTATATTGATTTTAAAAAGGTACTTGTTTCATCTCAAATTCTATAAACTTCTTCTATTTTCAAAGATAATGCAGTTTCCTTCGTTGCTATACATCAGATGGGAAACTTAAACAGAATGAGTTTTTATCTCCATAAATTAGGTGAAGAACTATAGTTTGTGTAGCTATGGGTGATGTGATGTGAGGTTCTAGACATAGCCGTATTTGTACTATCTATTGAAGCAGAATTATTTAATAATAAAATAAAACGAAGTGCGTTTATATTGACCATCCTTGCTAATGTAATTATGCACGCATCATTCAAGTTGTTCAAATTTAGTTAATTCTTGTCATACAGCAATTATTTAGCCATTTATAAAAAACCCTTTTTATGTATTGTATTGTAAAATCAACGATAGGAATAAATTATGAGGACGTAAAGAATTTACGATATATTGTAATTATTGGCAGTTAATATAAAGAGAAAGAGAAATGTAATAGAAATAATTGATAAATTTTTATGAAAGTTGAAATTGAAATGTTGCATTGCAAAATTGCAAAATTAAAAGTAAATTTAAAGCCACCGGATATATGTATTATAAAATAAACATTTACTTATAAAGTTATGAAGTTTATTGAATTTATTTGTTGTTTTTAGATGATCGAGTATCAAATATTCATTGGTGAATTGACTGAATCTAAGAAAGTTTTTTACTCTACAAAAGATATTTTAAAAATAATTTCAAGGGAATAAATCAATCAAGCGGGAATACATTTATTGAGCCAGCTATATTTTAATTGAGAACGTGAATTTTAAAATATAATTGGGTAATTTTTTTAATATAAAGTAGAAGAATATTTAGATATTTAATTACCAAGTCGGTTAATTGTTTGTATCCTGATTTTATATTAATTTTAAATGAACGATTTTATTATTAACGATATATCCATTGGATATTTTCAGATTTATAAACCTGATATACAAAATGTTGTAACAAAAAATAATTCCTAAAATTAATCAAATATAATAAATTCACAGTGTAGATCTTTTAATTGTATAACATTTATAGATTTTTACACCAGCTTTTTAAACATTGAAAGTTGTCTTAAATAATTATTCATAAAAATATTGATATAATTCAGTTCTTGAAATTTACCGCGACGATTTGTATATACCTAATTGATTATAAAATATCCAATCAATGTTTAATTTAAAATAGATTCTATGTTACGTGATTAAAAAAATTAATTCTTTACTTAACAGAAATAATAAAAAAAATTGTTAAGTGAGCTGGAAGATTTATAAAGTTATATTTCCGGATGAAATATTTTTTCTCTTCATGCAATTAATTTTGCTAAAAAATCAATATATGTTGACTTGAGAAGTGCTTTTGTAAGTATGTAGGTACCTTTATTTCTAATAAAATCAATTTCTTACTTTCTTTCTAAAATTTGCTGGTTTCACAATATTGAAAATATGTCATTTAAAATATGCCTTCTTTGACTTTGGGTGGAAGGTTTTATATATCGATAAAAATTGTTAACGCATTTGAAATTAATACCCTGTATATAACTAGGAAAATAAATCGATAGTTAAAACAATTTTGAAACTGAGATTTAATTGTGTTTGTTTATTAAAATTTCAAGTTAACACAATTTGAACGGTAATAATATTACTAATTTTAATTATGTCAATCAAATTCAACTTAATTGAAAAATACAAAAAATGTACGTATGTTGGAATTTGCCATTTTTAATGCGACATATTATTATTTAAATGAGGGACGAGAGCATCTTGATAATACGCTTTTATATTTTTGAAAATTTTTGTGAAATTAAATGAATTTGTTTTCAAAATACGTATACAATTTTTTTATGAAAATTAAACTTTATATTATTGCGGCGAAAATTAAATATAATTTCGTTGAATATTATATCAAAACAATATCATATTATAAATATAGAGAAATACCTTATACACTTAAGTATGTATATTCATATAAATTATTCATTAATAATATCTGTATGGGAGGTTTCCTTAAAACCATCACTTCATTATTTATTAATACTGTCAAATTATAATTGTCAGGGGCGAATCCAGGATTTCAAGGAGTGGGTTGCTGAATCGGAACGGGACGAAAATTTGATCCTTCATCACATATCTTCTGCATGCACATGTATACTTGAAGACCTCCAGAGATTCGATTTGTTGGATCCATTCGTGTCCGGCATACAGAAAGAGCTTCTTCCAGATCCAATTAACTGCTTTTTAGGATGGTATCAAAGAAGCCAGCAGTTTATTTGACAACTTTCATCATATTTCGTACATTTGTTTATTGCAGACTTGACAACAGTCTGTATTTTATCTGAAAAGGAGCTGATGAATATTTTGCTTTGATTAGAGCTGCTGCACCATTACTTATGCTACCCTGCAATATTTCCTGCTCTATCAAAAGCCGTGCCACGAAGATTCATACATAATCCAGGCCATTGTCGCAGACCATCCAGGCCACTTCAGGATTTTGTCAGCTATAATCCAGTTTCACAATGAATGAAGTCCAGTAGGTCTTCACGAACTTTGCATTTTTCTATATTAATGTTATACCTCAAAACCAATTAAATGCAAGTTGCACTTTTTTGGATGAATCCGTACATTCGTCAGCGGTAACAATATACCAAGAACATTTTTTTTACTCTATCCATATCCACGATATCAACTACTTCGGTATTACCAGTTAATTTTAATTCAAAGTTGTGTATTCAGTGGTGGGTATTGGTCTGAGGGGTGCTAGTAGACTGAAAATCAATTTTACTACATAGGGGAAAACATTTTGACCTCCCTTTTTTAAAAAAATGCCAGGATTTTTTTCTTGTTAAGAAGTGTTTCTGTAGTCAACACATTAAACACAATTATTTGGAAAAAACTAAATTGTCATGCCCCAAAGTGTAATTAGTTTTTTGGGGCACATTTTTACCCTCCTTCTTATTTGAAAACGCCAGGATTTTTTTCTCAAGGAGTGTTTTGTAGTCAAGATATTTAATACAATTATCTGGAAAGAAACTAAATTCTCGTGCGCCTTAGTGTAAATAATTTTTTTGGGGGCAGTACCAGTACCTAAACACCAGAAAATTGAAACTTAAGAAAATCCTTATACAAAATTGAACACAAAAAGAGTATCAAACCTTTCGTGCCAGCTCAATTGTGTAATTAAATTTAAGCGGGCTCCCTAACATTAGAGAGTCATTCTTGCACTAATGCACTAGACTATACATTAATACTTCTACACTACTTTTGACATTAATTGTTGTATTTACACATCCGAGCATCACCCATTCTTGTCTGGTAACTTCACACGTAGTAATTTGTGTTAACTGCATATACATACTTTCCATCAGCTATTAAATAGAGGAGCTCAATAAGACAAACGCGGAGGTGTGGACGATTCCATCACCCCCGGATACGCTACTGATGACTCAAATGAAAGTTTACTTAACCATTTTAAACAGGTATATCTAGGTAGGTTTCTAATATATATACAATATTTACTGATACCTTCGGATGCGGATTATATAATTCTACAAAAAAGCAGGGTACAGTATACGGGGTAATGCCCAAACAATTAAGGTTCATACTTTTCCCTTATTGTCTTGTATTGATTATTTATGATATTGATTGATTGGGTTTAAAATTGTCTGTCATATACCTATATTATTTACGGGTATGCATTTACCTATCTGCGTCAATACACAGAATCTATAGTGTATATTATTTATCATAAAACACATAAAATAATAAATAGAAAACGAATTCAAATAAATGGAAACTGGTTTTGATTTGATTCGAATTTTAACGAACAGCGTATTGAATATATTTTTAAAAATTGTACAGAACTGACTTACTCCATGTTGCGGTTTGCTCATTGTTCTGATAAAACTCTTGTCCAACTTGTATAATAACTTGTTTATTCTGAAAATATTGAATATATTTATAATATTTGGTAATACATTCGTGGTACCTAATTGTCTATAATTGATGGAATAATCGAGCTTATTATATGACATATGATGGCACAAATCCTAGTTTTAGTTATATCTATTAATTCTTTTATAAAGTAGTTTAAATTTTAATAAAATAAAATAAACTAAATTAAAAACATAAATGAAGAATCTCCGAAATTAAATATTTAGTAGAAAATTGTAATAAAACGGATATTATACTTATATTTATACAACTTTTATCAAATTAAGTGTCAAAGACTCTTATTTTAAATAAACATTGTTTAAATTTTATGGTTGACATTTTATTAACTACGTTTTTAAATTTTTACTCGTTTTTTATTTTCAACGTGATTAAATGGTCATAGCAACCTTTTTATATTGACAAATATATTTCATTCCAGCTTTTAGTAATCACCATGATTTATATTAACCTTATTAAATAATTGAAATTATTTTATAATAATCCACAAAAAAATATGAGTAATATGCTAACAAATTTGACAATCGTGTTTTTTTAATAAAAATATATAAAATTCAAACAAAATTTTGCTTAGACAAAAATGAGTAGAATGATATTTAACAATAAGTTTACCAAAGAGTTAATAAGTAAAAAATCTCTTTATTTTTATGTATATAATACATCAGTTATAATTAATTTTGAAATTTTTGATATATAATAACCTGTATTATAGACGTGGCAAAATAAAAACTTAAGAAAAAAATAAACTTACTGTGCCAAAGAACCAATCTGTAATTTAATTTTGGAAGCAGTACCACGTCACACACTAGTTTAATTTCCAACCGGCTACTGTCTTCTCCACAATAAGTACGTATGGCTATACAAATGAAAATATAGCGCCCTCTTTTAAAAGACAAGTCAATGGAAAGAACTCAATGGCATACGCTTCAATATACACAAGTTTCTGTGGAGTGTCTATCGTTATATAGGGGTAGAGTGATGCCTACTCTGACTTTTTAACGATACGTTAGTGACTGTGGATTGAAGGCGAGGTACTACTACCAGTCACCACTGATCAATGAGAATGAAGACAATAGGAGTTCTTATTCAGTATCGCCTGAACCAGAAAATTCGTTGAGGCCAGTTAAGCTACCCCGCTGTCAGTAATGACGGATGCCTGGCTACCATAGCGATATAATATTTAGGTCGTTGCGAAAGAAGAATTAAAGTGCTAACGAGGTGAAGTTTGAGGGAAAAGAACTGTTTATTCTTTAATAATGTGAGCCAATCAAAACAAAAGCGTAAGTGAATAGTTTTATCGGTTTGTTTCGTTTTAATTGCCTAAACGGTTGTCTTGGTTAACTGTCAAAGTGTCATAAAAGATGTCATTGTGTTTTGCTGTCAAGTACCAATTAGACGATGGTTAGTGCTAATTTGATGCCGACCTAATTCAGTGCCGACCAATAGTCACTTGTATGTACGCTAATTAATTGTGTTATAATTATTGATGCATTTTTGATAATAGTACTATTTCGAGAACCAATTTTGTCAAATATATTTTTTTAGTTTATATTTTTCATAACCACATTTATAGGATAATCGTGATAAAAGCAACATTCCTACAGCAATAGTTCAAAACTAAAAAAAAGATTTTAGTAAATTTAAACGGCCTATAGGTAACAATTTTCACACCACATATAAAATATTAATTATAGATTAGTTACTTATAGATGTATCCATTAAATGATTGTTCAGATTATATTCGTAAATGTAAAGAAATATATTTTAAAATAAAAAGTATTGATATTATGTCGAATACTTTTACTTTTGGAAGTCTATATAAACAATATATCAACAATTTTTGGTTTATACTTTAAGCACAATTATACATGTTAAATCATATTTAAACATTTATAATTCCTGGATTAACAATTAACTTTCAAATCTGCATACAACTTTAAGACAGATAATTAATTGTAATAGAAATAAAATTAGTCATCAAATATTTTTAAAATAACATACTGATTATTTAAATTATACTATTTAATAAATATATATTACTTATTTATTAGGAAGTAGCCCAACAAAATTGAAATATTTTGTATAATTCAAAAATATTTACAATTTTGTATTGCATTTAATATTAATTGAATAAATTAATTTATACAATTAATAAAAATAATTATTCCCATTGCTTGTGATTTCGCAAACACTTCAAATAAAAAAATATTATTTTGTGATCATAAAACTTATTGAATATATTTTATGTTACTTATTTTGATGGAGTAACTTCACGGCATATTAAAGTTACGTAACACGTATGATTGTAATTTTTGCGTAGATATGGTAAGTTAGGGTTTACAACGTTATCGTTAGTTAATGTAAATTAACCTATTTTTATTAGATAAAAAATTGCGTTTTGTCTAACTTATTCGAGTCCAATATACAACCTATATATCTTCCTAAAGAGTCATGAGAGTAAAAAGTTTTTAAAAAATTGACTTGCGGTTAAATAGATGAATTTGAAGAATACTTCTATACTAAATTTCAACAAAATTATTTTATTAATTTTATAAAAGACTATATGTATACAATTTAATTATTCTTTTGCTTAATATAAAGCTTAAGTCGATACAAGCATATATTAAAAAGGGAGTTTTAAAAAGGATATAATCGATATAAGAATATAAGAGCTAGGTATAAGAAAGAAATTGACAAAAATATTTTGCTAACCATTTTCTGCTAACGATTTTATCAAAATTGAATTAAATTCTATTTATCAAAAGAGTTATTGTGTCATATTAAAATTGTTTGTTACATTTCAGAAATCATTTCTTTAATTAATACTTATTTGCGGATATGATATATATATAGGTGCTATCGAAAAGTTTTGTGGTATTTTTAAGAATGATCATAAAATGTTTAGTCATAGAAATATTAATGTAAAATATTCATTCAGCGACAATTAAAATTCAATAATTTAATAATCCATAAAACTTTTTAAAATTATTTAAGCTACTACAAACAATTATTTAAAAAATATACACTATATCATCTAATATGATGGAGCGTGTCAGGTAGCCACATAGTAAAAATAAAAAGTAAATTATAAAATATTTCGCTGATATAAATTATCGCCCTAAGCTACTAAACAATTATAAAGACTAATAATTTTTCTATTAGATATTAGTGTTTATTATATTTAACTAATACTTTTAGTCTATTATATTTTACTAATTTATTGTATATATTGGAGCCAACTATATTTAATGAATTGTAGCCGAACTTTATATATTTCAGTAAAAATTTAGAAAAAACATAAATACAAATGAAATTAGTTGATTAACTTATTTATTACCTAATATATATTTATAAAGTTTCTTAGTATTCGCTTAATTCCTTATAGTATTTATAAGTGTGTAATACCTACTGCAGAATACATACACAAGACTAAATCTTTAATAATTTGGAAAACAGTCTTATTTGATTTGTTGCCATTATTTTTATTTAAACATATCTAGATAAATGTCAGATAATATTAATTAGCTTAACTGATTTTTGGAATATAACTAAATATTGTCAACTAAAATATATAAAATAATCTTTAAAGCTATATATTGTAGTAAACTTTGGATCAACTGTTTTTGTTAAATATATCAATCAGTCTTCTTTTAAAAATTCTTCAAAGCAGGATATGTTTGTGTCAGATTTTCTAGGTCAAAAAATGCATTATTCTAATCTTTCTAAGTCTCTGGAAATTACAATGGCTCTAAAAGACTTAGCGCTTGGAAACAAGATAACACACGTATAGAAGGCAGTATTTACTTTTTTACGAAAGATCCCATAATTATAAAGCAGTATAGGGCAGAAGAGTTTTTTTTAATGTATTATTGGTAAATCGGAGATTAGAGAATGTTTTGTATGCATTTCGGTTAAGTATTCATTTAAATATAAATCCAGCTGTGCTTTAGATTGTTGTTTTTTATTCAAAATATATCGATTGAGCGCTTACGTGAGAAACAGTCAATGCGACCATAAATCACTGTCAAAGAATAATTATTTTCTATCTATTTCTTAAGTCTTACTATTTTCATGAAATTATAGAAAGGATTGTGATACCGAAATGTAAAGTTTCTCGTTATATAAGAAAGGTTTTCACTTTAAAAGAAATATTATTTTGAATTTACTAAAATAGCGTTTTATTGAACGATCATAAGCAACAGACAATGGCAAAATAAAAATAAAACAGAACAGAGCAACTACATTTTGAAAATGAACTAATCAACATGCATCAAGATTACATCAACAGACAAGAACATTATGTGAACAGACAACATGAGGATTCAAAATATGGAATGAAGTATTATTCAATCTTTTTGTAAATTGTCGAACAACTTTTTACTAGAAAATATAAACGAAAAAATAACTTGTAAATGAATTGAATTAGTCATAATCATCCGTCTAAAAGAATAACTTTGAACAAATATTATATAGTATATAGAAAGAAATGTAGAAAAAATAAAGTAAAATACATTTTAAAAACAGAATCAAACAAAAATGACTGTTATTATTAAAACATATTGAAAACAATTATTGTGGGTTTCTACAAAAACTTCCAAAACCAAACCCTTATATTTTTTTTAAAAGAGACAATTTGGTACATCTTCTTTTAGACTTCCACACAAAATATAGATCAATTTAACTGTTGTAAGCTTATATTAATATTAACGAAAATAGGAGCAGATCTAAGATTTCCATAAAAAATAAACTAATTGGTAAACTTTTGAAAACAGTTATAATTTGTTAGTGTTCATGAGAAAATATAGAATTATGTGTTCAGAATTTTGAATATCCTTTTTTGGATTGTATATATATAATGCAGGTTCAATAATGTTATATTGAGGGGCACACATGTAGCAACTGTATATATATATTTATAAAGATTTTAATAATATGTGAATGTATAGATTAAATTAAAGAAATTATTATATAAGAGGAAAATACAAAAAACCTTAATTTCGCTCTTAAAAGACGCTTTCATAATTTTCACAGACGACTTTTCCAGGATTATACAAACGAATGCCGCCCCGGTTGACAAAATTCTATTGAAGACGTTACTGCTTCTAAATTGAAAAAAATATAACATTTTAATAAACACTTGATTAGTGAATCACTCCATATTCGGTTCTATATATAATACAATAGTGACAAATTGAATAAACAATGTGTAATCCGTATTTTAGTTAAATACAATATTTTCAAGAATAATATTATTATAAAAAATAAAAAATTATATAAATTTTAGAAAGATTGTGAGTTAGATTTAAAAATCAAAGAAGTAAAACATTATTTAAACTTAAAAAATAAAACATTAATTTTTAAATCTGGGATTTTTATTTTGATATTAATTAAAACATTTTGTCCAGTTCTTAGTATCATATTAGCAGCATAAATAGAAATAATGAAACCACTTCAGATTATATTGAAATAACTATAAGATTTACATTTGTTATATAAAACAAAAACGAAAATTTATTTAACGACATATTTAATAAAAAATTTTAAAACAATTTTTGGAAAAAGAAAAAATCGATTTTAAAATAAATTTTGAGAGCAAACTAAACTTAGCATTAATATGCTTCGGAAAAATGAAATGAAGGGTTGATAATAATATTATAATACAAATATAATATTTACCAATTTTTCCCTCTCCTCTTTTTCCATTTTGTTCACCAAATTGACAGTATCGATCATATTCTGAACCAGCTCATACTCTGTTCGACCAATACGATGAAAGTTAGAAATGTCACAAGTGTCCACAATCTCCGTATGCTCTCCGTTTGTTCCTCGAACTTGGCATCCCAAACCTCTCACTAAATTATCCAAGGTTTTCAATCCTTTGACCTTGAACAAGGTTGGCAGCACAATGTGAACTCCACCACGAAGACTTGTCCCAAGGTTAGACGGGCAGCAGGTTATCATTCCAAGATGGTCGTCACTTAGGAAGGCCTTTTGATTGCCCGTGACACGTTTGATTCCTTCCTGGATAGCCTTGACTGCGCGACACAAACGGCTAAACACAGATTTCACATCACCTCCCTTTTCCATGCTGATTATGCGAATGTGGTCGCCCTCATTCAACCACACGAGGAAGGTCTTGTCATGGTTGTGGAAGATTCCCCGACCAGCAGGCCAGTAGCTATGGTAACCAGAAGCCGCCTGAAATCGATCTCCAGGCTTGAACAGGAAATGGTCGTCAACCAGTTTTTGACGTTCCTCATCAGTCAGAGATTCTAAAGAATAATAGATTCCGGACAAATCTCCCTCTAGACCGCTAAAAACTTTACGCATAAGTTCCTGAATTTCCAGGCGTTGCTCTCGTGTACTTCCAGGATTCAAAGGGAACCCAAACAAATTCCTAGCTACACGAATACGTGTGGTCTTGATGTTGCTGCTGTCTTCAATGTCTCCAACGAGTTTGCTCGGGTCCAAATCAGTGACGTGTTTACGATCTGGAGAGTAACCGCCATGATACTCCTCAATGACTGGATCAAAAAGCTCTTTGAAATCATAATAAGATTCATAGTCGCCAGCGTGACATCCAACTAAGGAATCAGGATTCATGCAACCAGTGTTCACAGCTCGTGCCAGAGTCCAGCCTGCTGTCTTAGACTTCTTGTCCTTCAGTTTGTTCCACACATCTTCGGTCAAATACCTTTTCATCAGACTGTGATTGTCAGTGTTGTTTAAGGCCACAGTAGGGTATTGATTCTGTTCTAATTGAGTGTCCATTACCACATCAAATTGCTGTTCTTCTTTGTGATCCTAAAATGTAACAAGGTGAATATTGGTTAATTTTTTTGCAAATCAAGTCTTTTGTTATCATTTACAATTTAAAACAATAATATTATTGAATCCTATCTGATTTAAAATGTAAAGAATTTATATTTTCCATAATCTAAAGGTATATTTTAAAATAAATTAAATTTTAAAATTTATTATTTTCTTATGTGTTAATTTTTTTAAATTACTTTACATCAACATAAAATATTAAAAATTATAATTAAATTGTTATAAAAAATTTTGTTAATATTTTTTATTTTTCTGAATGAAATATTTTCTAAATATATTTTTATAAGGTTTATTTATTCTATAATTATATATTATACGGTAAAAATTCTTCATTTGAATTATTATAAATCAGTTCCTTCTACTAAAAGCGTGAAAAACTTTTGTTAGGTGTGAACTGTAATTAAAAATTTAATAACTGTAATTAATTTTGAGAATAATTTTTTCTCTATTTTCCCAGTGCTAATTCCTATTTTCCCAGTGCTAATCCTATTTTTACAGTGCTAATCCTTTTCCCCAGTGCTAATCCTATTTTTACAGTGCTAATCCTTTTTCCCAGTGCTAATCCCATTTTCCCAAAAAATTTATTGACGCGAGAATCCTGATAAAAAATTTAAAGGTATAATATACGGTCCTATAAATAAAAGATATTTTCTATATATATAAATAAAACTCGGATAATTATAAAGTAAAAAGCACCCAATATATAATGTTATTATAACCTAGATTCTGTATCATATACAAAAGATTATTTAGCGAGTCCGAATCATTGATTTCAACTTCCGCACTGTGTGAAGCATGTCAATTTATGTGATTGTGTTGGCACCCAGGATGTAATATTTACACTATACTAGTGCTTTTGTACGTGACATGACAAGGTCACATTGTGAATGTTAACCCGGGAGTGAATGGAACGTGAAAGATAATAATTATCGTTCACGTTCCATTCACTATTTCTAATCAGTATTACATTAAATTTTCCCACCCCCTATATTCGAGACACGAGAGTAATTATTACCCTCATGTCTCGAATATTGGGGGTGGGGGAGTTTAATGTATACTGATCCTTAATAATTACAGATCCACAATATATACATATGTATCGAATTGTTCAATTGTTGAAGGTGGGAATAAGGTCCGGGGGTAGGGAATAAGGTCTCCGAGGGGGGTAAATTATCCTAAAAGAATCCTCAGGGCTGTGGGCGATTATTCGAGTAATCAGAGAATTGCAAATATAAATATTTGTTAGTGAAAATGTGATCGTCTGCTCCACTGAACATGAATTCAAGGAATAAACTAGCAATACAACTTTGGAATCTAATATTCACACACATAAATTTAAACCGTGTTTGTTTACTAAATACTTTTTAAATCTTTCAATTCTATTTTTTGAATAGATAAAATTTGTTTATCACAATATTGCATACTAAAATAAATGTTCTATACATCAATAATCAATTGGTGAAATAGTTCATTTAAACAAAACACAAATATATAAAACGAAACACAGAGTCAAAATAAACAATGTTCGAAAATGTCAATTAAAATGATACTTTTTGATTTAGCGACTTTTACCAGATATCCTATTTTTACATTAATTATGTAAGAATTGAAACTGTTCACAATATACAAAAAATATTCAGCATATTTGGGACTGTGTCAATATACATAATCGTATAATTTTTAATTAAATCTTTATGTTCGTATCTATATATCTCAAAATCTCCAGAATTCTTTGAAAAATACTAACACAGAAAATTTTTGGAAATCTTCAAAGCGGAAATTTTTTAACAAAAACTAAAAATAAATATTTGAGTTACTGAACAAAATAAGTAAATACTTATGGAAAGTTGAAGAATTATTAAGAATTTTTGTGAAAAATATAAAACTTTCCTTAACTATAATATTGTGAGTTGCTAAGATACGAGAGTGGCTGAGATTGTGAGTTGTTCAAAGAAAATCACAGCTTTATTATTTCATTAAATAAATCTTTGAGATACAATCAAATATTCCATAAAAAATGAAAATTTCCAGCTTTAAAACATAAATCGATATTGAAAGGATGTATAAAAGGATAAAGAAAAGATAATTGCATAATTGAAAAAGGTTCAACAAAAATCACTTACTTCAATGTGTCCATTTTCTAATTCGGTCTGCTTTTTTGAATATACGTTGTTGATGAGTTCTTGAACTTTATGGTAATGAGGGTGATCAACATCACAATAATTGCATAGATCCACGGTGTCCATATGATGAAGTTCCATGGTCGCCGTCAAATCTCGAGTAAACTAAAATGAAAATTCGTTTCTAAATCGGAAGTATATCTGTGAGTTTGGTTCCACGCTTTTGGGTTAAAGTTTGGTCTAACTTTGTCCTGATAGATGAAGTACACACGGAATGTATAAGTCCAATAAGAAGTGGACAGCCAAATAATCTAGCTTGAATCCGTCAGCCGAATACGAGAATTACTGGAAAATTAGAGAGAAAACTGGAATGATAGAAGTTTATTTATAGATGAGTGAAAATGAGAACAAAAGTTTACATCTCAAAATGTCAAAGTGAAATTTCACACTTCATTTTTTCAAGTGGATTTATAATTTATACTATTAGTTAGTGGTGATGATATCAATGCATGTTTTCCAAGTTTTGGTATTAAAGGTCAAAATGTGTCATCCAAATAAATATACATGTGTTTACTTAGATGATCACAATGATTAACCGATAAAGACTTTTTAAAGGTTAAGTATAATTATCACGCGTAGCTTTTAGTGTCAGGAGTATTAAGAAGTATGCACTGTAATCTGATGTCGTCAAAACGAAATATATATACTTATAAAATATTTATCAATTTGTTAGTTTTAAATAAAATTAAAAGATATTGATTCAATATATATATTCAAATATAATAACAATTCGTTTTTAGTAAAATAATTTGATACACAAACTAAAAACATTCTGTTAGAACTAATAAATAGCATGAATTGTACTAATGGTAATATCGCATATTTACTGCTGGCTATATTCGATTCACGCTTGGACGCATTCGATGTTTTTAAACATTATCTACAACATTATCTCTTTCTCAGATATTTATCCAAGTTGAAGAGTCCTCTTGCATGTCGAAATCTTTTTGCAAAAACGACAATCTGGAATCTTTTGATTAATGTTTACTGACATGAACACTTTAATTTAGCGATGTTATTTTTTTAGATGGACACATTTATTAATTAGTAATTTTTCTTTCTGAATCAGTCATATTAATTGTCTTAAATTAAAAAATACGGTTCTATTTATAGTTTGGATATTCTGATTACCTGTACACTGTTTCTAGGTATATCCTTTCACTATTTGGTCATAGTTTGAATGAAGTATTTTCAGTTTTTAACAACTTTATAGGTGATTTAAATTTATAATGAGTCATATAAATTCATCAAAGTGCACCCTCACTAGTTCGATCATCTTTTAAATTCGTAACAATGTTTATTCCTAGATACTAACCGATAAATTCGATCTAAAAATTCAATTTACGAACATCAACAAAAATCTTAGATGGAAAAAGTTTGTTCATGCCAAATTGAGAATGTTTAGAAAACCAATATTAGAATTACGGAATAAATTAAATGATGGATTTAAAAAATTAAATTTTAGTTAGAAGAATCCTATATTTATTTTTAATAATCTTAAAAATACATAAATCTTTTTATCGACGTCAAAAATATATAAAAGGAAATTTTTTAATATGTAAATTCCTGTGATGTAATATGTATATAGGTACCAATATTATATTTTTACTCTTTCTATATGATCATTATAGGCTATATTAATCGTTGATGTTATTGATAATATTAGAAGTAATAAATGTTCTAGGAGAAATAATATTTATCAAAATAACTATTCGGAAATAAATGTCACCGGAAAAGACTTTTTTGTAATCATTGAAGTTGTAACTTTCGATTTCAATAAAAGTATGAAATAGCATGCTTATAGTTGATTTTATAGTTGATTTATATATATGCCACTAGATACGGCATTTCTATTAATTGTATTTGATCGATTGATTAGGAAATTAAAACTATTCCTGTTTGGAAACTGGTAATTAATTGTTGACATATTTGATAACAATATGATCAATAGAACGTCATTTTCGTATTTGTTTGTATGATGTGATTAATGAAGGTTGTAAAAGCAATAAAGAAAAATTAAACAATTAAACAATGCGTATTTGAATATATACACATTTATATTTGACATATTTAATTAGGTGGCTATATGAATAAAAAATAAATGTAATATTGATAATTCGAATAATATTGTCAGAATATTAAAGTTTTAACTAAAATGTACTTGCTTATTAAATATTGTAGGATTAATTATTTCAGTATTAAATTTTATTGTACACACGCACGTAGGAACCGGGGGGCGGGGGGGGCACGTGCCCCCCCAAGAGTCGGAGTGGGGGGGCCAGAGAATTTTTTGCCCCCCCCCCCAATAATTGTACAATAAAATTTTTTTTAATGTGGGGTAAATTATTAATTTATTAACAGAAATTATTATAATTACATAACCTAAAAAATTTGAATATCAAAATGTGTAAATCATCAAAATTGTATTATTATATTTATTTTGTTATATTTTATATTATTATATTTAACAATTCCCGTCACCACATCCACAGCAGAAAGGAAATTCTCAGTTTTACGGTGAATAAAAACTTATCACCGTTCAACCATGAGTCAAGCACGATTGAATCATGTTGTGATTTTGAACTGTCACTGTGACGGCACTGAGAGTCTTTATCTAGTCTCAATAGCAAAAGAGTTCTCTAAATTTAATGACAGAAGATTGCTACATTTTGGCGATTTTTACAAAATTTTCCGCTACGCGGGCATAGGCTCGTTCCCACTCGCCATGGGGGCGACTGAAGATTGAGCGGTGCCCCCCCCCCCTCACATTTAAAACGTTCCTACGTGCCTGGTACAAATATATTTAATTTAGTTTTTTTCACTGATCACGAGGTTATTAAAAACAGTTTGCGCGATAGTTTTTAATACAAGATAATATTTCATGATATTCACTTATAAAATCAAACTACATAACTATATATTTTCGATTTAATTTGACTAAGTTTTCCACATCTGACTAATTGCTCTTATTTGCCAATCATTAATTGAGTCTTTCAATTTTATAGAATACAGATATTCATAGGAAATGTATAAATTTAACATTGTACGGTAACAAACTAATTAGTTGGTGTTCGGCCCCACAATTATAATATATTGTTTAAAGAAGAGTTTTTAATCTTATGTAGGAAAAGTTTTATTTTATAAAGATAAAGGTACATAAAGAACTCAAAAGTGCTAACTAGTATTAAAAAAAACATATTTGTACGAAAGCATATATTATAGTTTCGAACAATCACTGAATTGATTAGTCCATTTTGTCGAACAAAATTCACGACTGAAAGAACCATTTCCAACGTTGTAAAAATGGAACCAATAACAATAAATTTAAAAGCGTCAGCTCCACAAATGTGGTTGATAAGGCATTACAGGTAGAATTTACTAAATCTGGTGTGTTTTATTGCGTGAAATTTTTTTAATAAATCTTAATTCATTTAGTTTCGTTTAATAATTACATTCAAATTAATAACATTAAATAGGTATAATATAATATACAATTAATATTACATGATATTTTTGCACGCACATTACAAAATTAAAATAAATTGTGTGTTTCCACAAAAATAAATATATTTAAATTGTCGTATTATATAAATTCAACCATAATCTCTAATTCATTAATAAAAATGAATTTCTTACCAGTCAATTTCCCAACAATATTGAAATAGTCAGACCACTTGAGAAGGGCGTGCGAACCAGCGAGGAAAAAAGACAATTGATTCTTCAAATTAAAGCTTAATTTTGAGCTATATGCGAATGGTGTTCTGTGAGTAATACTAAGAATAACTCTGATCTTTTCATTGGTTGAATCTTTCTAGTTTACTCCTTGATCGATAGATAAACTCAATCTCGAAAACCTCGAGATGTGGGGTAGACTGTGTGTTAACATAAATAACCCAGAACACAAACAAAAGAACACTTGTCTATGCCCAGACACCCCCCTCTTTGTGTGTGCAAGTCATTTCTCTATATAACACAAAGAATAATCAGAATCAGTGTTTTGGTCATATTTTTAATCAATATTTGATCAATGGAAACAGAAAATTATATAATTTTACGTAATTTATGTGTGAGTGACACTTGGGTGTAACGAATATAATAAATGACCAATATTGATTACCGAAAGATAATTTATACGGAAGGAAACCAGACAGTAACTTATAATTCACTTGTATCAGCGGCGTAGATCTGTTTCAAAAAGTGGTGGGTATGAAAAATAGATTTTAATAATGTGGCTATATACGTCATAAATAAGTAACTTATGGAATTAAATTTGGGACAATAATTAATCTCAAAACGAAATTGCTGCGAACTTTTAAATTTTAATATCTTATAATTGAATATATCTTCAAAGAGATGCAACCGTGGAAATTAATTGTATTTGTTGTATTAATTATATTATAAAGTTTCAAATAACTATATCTATGTATTTTGTTACTTTGTATCTATTATCATTTAGTGTCTGTGTATTTGTTTGTAATTTAAATTTCGTTTTTTATCCTACTTACAAAAAAATATTTTAAAAATGTTGATGTCGTTTTATATGTTAACGTTTGATATGTTATAATTTTCATTTACCATCATTCCATAGAATATAAGATATATTATACACTTGATACCCTAAACTTTTTAGTTAGTCTTATAGTATATACTGCAAAACAACAATATACCTAAATTAATGAAGAACGAAATATTTCATTCATAATTAATTTTTTAGTAAGAAGGAAACATCGAAATATTAAAGGCTTCTCTTTAATTTCGGGAAGTTTTGATTTTGTTCAGATATATAATTGTAAAAAATATTTAACTATTATAATTAGTGAATTTGTTTTTTATAATTGTTATATAATACATCTAGCTAGCGGAGAATTTTTATTTTAAAAGTAAGATCATTATATATTGTTACTTTTCGGACATCATTCATAATTTCAAACACTTCATTATCCTTGATTTCTATAAAAATTTCATTTGTTATAATTAATGGTGTAAAATAATATATTTTTAATCAATTCAATAATAAATAGATATAATAGATACTTATTTATAAAATGCAGGTGATGTACGTATTATAACCTACATATTTAATAAAAAATTTAAGTATAATTTCTAAATACGTATTCCAATAAAATCTGTTTGATTTAATTCTGACAATTATTTAAATATTAAAAATAGCCATTTCAAAAGATTGATGCAAAACATTTATATAAGTACAATCATCTATTTTATTAACAGAAAATAATTGGTAATAATACAAACAGCGGTAAATTATACATAGTTATATAGTCAATAGTTTATATGGTACATTAATTATCGTAAAAAATAAATATTCCAAATCATTTAACATAGAGTTCCACAAAAAAATTAAAAGTGAAAGTATATGAAACCAACAGATTACCTACAGATTATATATTATACAACACAGCTATGAATACATGAACCAATTAAATATACTAAAATTTAAAAAATATTAAAACTAAAATGTTTATATAATGTCAAATTCGCTCTACTGTATAATAACTAAGGGGTGCTTGCTGGTTGATGGTAAAATGCTCTACGTATTAAGGAGTAGACATTTCTTGCACTGTAGGTCTATTGTTCCAGAGACTGCAGATATAAAATAGAGGAATATTGTATATGAAATACGTATTTTATGTAGTCGTCTAACATAGAACATATACAGAGTTCATAGAAAATATACAGTACTTCTACTTTCTGTAATGTAAATAGTACAAACTTTGACGCTGGAATGTATTTTTTGTGAATTGTAAATATTCTTAAATAAAGATTTATATCTATAAACTCTATATATTATAGTTTTAACCCATTGTCAAACAAGAAACAAAATATGTTAGTTTTTATTTAGTATATAGTTATAAGTTGGAACCCACCCCTAATTATTTATTATCAATTAAAAACCAATAAACGAAATATACCGATCATGTACAAATAATTAATTGTTACACATTTTAATTAATTTTAAAATAAAATCGTTTAAATATTTTTTTTTGATATATCTCAATGTCAAATTTTGAAACAACGATATTTATATATTTACGAGTATAGAACCGAAAAAGTAAGTGTTTGCATATATTTTACTATTTTTTTAAAAATTATTATAGAGTATATTTTCAATCTTATCTATATTTTACATTCTATTATGATACCAAAAACTTAAAATTATTTAACTAATGAAAATACATCGAAACTATCTCATATGCGAATGGGTGTGTGTCAGGGAGGCACAACCATTTTAAATATATATAATTTATTTTGCACAGACATTGTCATTTAACTGAAATGTGTACATATGTACATATTGTAGCATTTTTTTTTAAATGTAGTCTTGTTGGTTACTTTTAAACATATATAATGCAGAGAGCTTTTTAATTATACTTTCACTCTATTTTATCTCTCTATTTGCTTTAGAAACAATCACACAATTTGTTTCTTAAAATATCACCGCCCTTACAATTCGGTACAACTGCGCCGTCTGTTCAAAATTATATATACCACCCAACAACATTGTCAAGTTCTTACTATACAACTTACAATATGTGTAACGATGCGAATTATAATTTATGACAGATATTAGACGTCTTGTGTTGCAGTAACTATAAGTGGGGTGTTTACACAGGCTAAACAATCACATAGAATCATGACATGTTAACAGCAATCACATAAAGATATAGTGAATTAAATATCGATTAGTTATTTTAAGTTGTAGTTTTGTGATTACAAGTTATAAAATATTTTAGTATATAATGGAATCAAGATTGTTACCGAATGCTAAAGTCCCAGCTATAACATGTATTTACAGGGTGAACGCTAAGTCTTGAGACAGACATTTAACATATTTATATAATTATTACATAACTTAGCCATATTCTTCGCGACTGCACTGTGAATACTTACATATCGATTGCTTTCAACTCATATAATATATTTACATGTATACGCAAGAACATTTACAGCGTTCTACAATTATTAAGTTCACTATACGTCTCCAGAACTAACCGATATATATGTGCAACATTTACGCATAAACTAAGTGCAAATTACTAATTTAAAGAATGTATCCGTATATCATAATTGAAGCAGATTTAAAATAAACGACACAATAACTTGCAATATACACGGTCGCGCATAAGTAGTCCAGGGTTACAGTTACTTCAAAGGTGTATTATTTAATTAAGTAACGAAAGCGAGTTCATTAAAATAAATATTTTTAATTTCAACATTATTATCTGTACATTACATTGTGTAGTACTTCTGATATGTGTGTATACCTAATACAAAATTTGGATATATTAAATATATTTTTATGATGAAACTGCCATACTATATATGCTCAATCCCGTATATAATCTAAGTAATGGATTACCAATTAAAAATCAATACTAAATGTAACAACTTGATTTTAAATTTAGTTTAAAAGGATAATTACATTGTTTAAGTAAAAATAATAGTTAAAAATATCAACAAAAAACATTTAGATAATCAAAAAATTTACGACAGCTATTTTTTAACATTTTAACATTTTTATTATTTTATTTAGTCGAATCTTAAGCAAATTAATCAACCGATAAATATTTCCAAAGTTAAACATTTTAAAAAACAAATAAACCAAAATAATTTACCAATTTTTCTGATTCTTCCTTTTCCATTCTATTTACAAGATTGACGGTGTCGATCATGTTTTGCACCAGTTCATATTCTGCCCGGCCTATTCGAAAGAAATTAGAAATGTCGCACATGTCTATAATTTCAGTGTGCTCCCCATTGCTTCCACGAACTTGACATCCGGACTCTCGGACCAACTTATCAAACTCTTGGATTTTATACTTCTTGAAGAGGGTCGGCAGTGCTATGTGAACACCCCCCCGTAGTCCTGTACCCAGGTTCGAAGGGCAGCAGGTAATCATTCCAAAATGGTCATCACAGAGGAAGGCCTTAGCGTTTCCTGTCACTCGCTTAACACCATCTTCGATGGCTTTTACTCCACGACACAAACGGCCAAAGACCGACTTAACATCTCCGCCCTTCTCCATACTGATAATTCGGATCTGATCCCCCTCATTCAACCACACGAGGAAGGTCTTTTCATGGTTGTGGAAGATTCCCCGACCAGCAGGCCAGTAGCTATGGTAACCAGAAGCCGCCTGAAAGCGATCTCCAGGTCTGAACAAGAAGTGATCGGTTACCAATTTATCACGTTCCTCATCAGTCAGAGATTCTAAGGAATAATAGATTCCGGATAGTTCTCCCTCTAGACCGCTAAAAACTTTACGCATAAGTTCCTGAATTTCCAAACGATGCTCTCGTGTGCTTCCAGGATTCAAAGGGAACCCAAACAAATTCCTAGCTACACGAATTCGCGTGCTTCTGATATTACTTTTGTCTTCAATGTCTCCAACAAGTTTGCTGGCGTCCATGTCAGTGACGTGTTTACGATCTGGAGAGTAACCGCCATGATACTCCTCAATGATGGGATCAAAAAAGTCCTTGAACTTGTAATACGACTCATAGTCGCCAGCGTGACAGCCAACTAACGAATCAGGATTCATGCAACCAGTGTTTACAGCCCGAGCCATAGTCCAGCCCCCTGTCTTAGTCTTCTTGTCCTTCAGTTTGCTCCATAAATCTCTTGTTAGATATTTCTTCATCAGACTCTGGTTATTGGGATCATTCAAGGCATCAGTTGGAAACTTATTAATTGCCAGCTGAGAGTCCATAATAACATCGAACTCGACATCATTGAGTGGTTCCTACACAGAATAGAAATATGAAATTTTTGAAAAAATATATTTAGAGTTTTTGTTAAATCAATTTTTGTAATGTTCTTCTTCTAATATAGTGATTTTATTATAGAGGTACTTGTAATATTAATCCCCACGCACAGGATTATTTTTCATTGATTTTAAGGAAACTTAAAAAAATTCATACCAAAGAATTTTTCCTTATGAATTAAAGTATTTCATTCATTATTGCTTCAAATTGATCGGGCAAACCTGAGAGTTTCCAGTAAAGAAATTTCACAATCATATTTAATTTTTATATATACCAAATTTAGACATTAATAATATTTATCATTAAATTATCAAACGATTTTGCTATATTTATATTCTTTTCCTATTTCCCTATTTCCTATCAAGTGCCAAATACAAAAATAAAATAAATAGGAACCACTAATCAATCAGTTTAAATATTGAAATACGTGAAAGTACATATTTCTACTCACTTTATGCACTTTTCCGACTTTCTTTTTCTCCTTCTTTTTGTGTAAGTTGACATTGTTGATGATCTGCTGTACCCTCTCATACTCTTCAGTCTCTTCCACGTCAGAGTAGTTGGCCAAGCCATGCATCAATTCGTTGGCTTCCATATCGACTTGACTGGTGTGTAACGGTCGCTGATGACTATAAGCAGCTTGGCTCGTTTGCTTTATATCTATCTGTCTCCACACACAATGCTGCAAGCCTCCCACGTGAAGAGTGCACTGTTGGCGAACTAGAACAAGTAGCGAACGAGTGACCCGCGTATTGAAGGTCTCTCTTGTAGCTTTGACGGTAATCACTACAAAGATTAGACATAATATAGATTAGAAATGTGTAATAGTTCGATCCTTTGACATCATAAAGCATTTTTAAGACGACAGGTACAATTTATTGTTACCTGTAAAACTACATACTTTAAAAAACATTACAATTTTAATGTAGTTAATTAATAAATATTGAATAAATTATTTATATAGATATAGTATATTAAATACATAATGCACATGTCAACATGTTTAAGATGGGCTAGATAGAAAGGTTAAGTGTGTCTCATGATAATTGTAATGTCATGAAGGGCAGTGTCACGTACATATTATAATAAATGTCTGGAATCAAACAAATACAGCTTTAATGACACAAATAAATTGTATAATATTAATTATTGTGTGATGTAAGTGGGCGTTGCATTAATTGTGAACTTATGCCATTAAAAGTTTCAAAGCTATGTAATGTGAAAATGTTTAAGTGAATGTAAGCTTTCATATCTTTAAAACAGTAAATTTTAAAATGAAATTTAGTATGTAAATAAATATCAATCTATGAAAATTATATAAAACTTCGAATTCTTAAAAGGATTGACAGACAGACTAAATACGGAATATACAATCAACCGAAGTGAATAATCTGCATATATAATGACGTTTTCATGAAGAATTTAAAATTCTCTGACTCATTCGAAAACAATGATTAACTCCGAGTTTAGGAAAGAATTTAAATGTCTTTCCTCAGAAAGTCGAAAAAGTAAAAGCTTTAACCTTTTACCGACGGTATGTTAAATTTCTAGACTACTAAGTTGGGGACATAAGTTGGTTTCATAAAAATTTATATGCGTTTTTCGTTAGATGTAGCCAGGATACAAAAATTAGCTAAATATGTATATATTTATTTGATATAACAGTTTAAAAATAGACAAATTTGTGAAAACACATAACATGTTTCCATTGCCAACTGTTGGTATATAAAATATTACATCGTGGTTATATACAACTAAATAATACATTAATATTGTTGTGTAACAAATATGTAGGTAGTAGGTACATTATAACCAAGAATCATCTAACCAAAGTGAACAATATATTTCTTTGTTTACCAACATAAGTTTGATTATTATTAAAGTAGATATCCTACATAATTTAATAAATGTATCGACTTACCGCGGATATTCTGTTGTTCGAGGGAGATATTCGTTACCTAAAGTATAAATCTTCTTTAAAAACCAACAAATACCCCTTTTTTGAAAAATAAATTTATTAAAATTTTAACACAATCATCAACACAACAAAGTTAGGAGTAACAAAGCGACACCCCTTTTCATTGGCTGGAAGTCTTCCTTTTATTCTTAAAGATCGATAAATAATCTAGGATCCTGTCACAATAACTCCAAAATTACTCAGAAAAACTCGCTGAAATTAGCTCTCATGCTCCTCCCATCAGCAGCAGCATGCTCCTACAATTCTAGAGGAATTCCGTGATGCATGATTTGACTGTATGAATTATTATTATAAAATCAGTTTTATAATTTGTCAGGCTATTCATGTTTGGTGTATAGGTAGTTTGGTTTTCTGATTTAAAAATGTCTTATTTAAGTTCAGATCACAATATTTGGTTCTTCATTAATTGGACCAAGAATTTTAATAAGAGCTTTTCAAAATATGAAATTTGATCAAAAATAGTGAAATGTAGGTATTGTGAGGTGCACACAATAAAACGTATACCTATTTAGTTTAATTTGTATTTTTAAGAAATTAGAGGGATTAATAATTTTTTAAACCTTATCAAATTGTTATTCTAAATTGTATACGATTTTTTATTTATTATAGGTAGTTATATTCATTACAATTAATTGTTCCTATTAAGAAATGTTTAAACTATACTGTAACTTTAAAGCGAAATATAAGCAGATAAAAAATGTATAATAATACCTAGGTATTATTAACTTATCAATTAATTAAAATTTTAAAATTATTATTTTTTTAATTAAATTGTTATTAAACAGTCAACTTAACAATTCAATGAAATGTAGTTTTACAAAGTTCCAAAGAATTCTTATCCTAAACTTTTAGTTGCCATACCTACTATATATAGTCCATAATATGCTATTTAATTTTTCTGATTATGTTTCTGTTTACATGTATATATTTATTGTTTTTGTTGGTACCAATATGTATACAGTCTAATAAAGGGACTATATTATAAGAGTTCTATGGTAACTATGGTAACTATATTCATGTCAACTATATTCAACCGTAATCAACTAGGACATGCACACTAATTTTATTATATAAGCCCGCCGTTATGATAGTATTGTACCTACATTTAAATGTAAATTGAAAAGTTTCAATAGATTATACTCTATTCTCGTTTGCTCATATAGTGACCGCAGATAAATATCTACTGGTGACATATAGATATATTTACACCTTAATCAAAAGCAATCTCATATTCGAGCGAAAATAAATGAAGTGAATAAATAAGTGAAGGTAGCAATTTAAAGGTAGCAGCAGAGCCATGGAGTAAAAATCTGCTGGTGACATATCAATGTCATGTATCTCATTAGCATACATATTATTTGGAATCTAAAGTGTTTCATCTGTCTATCAATATAATATACGGTATACACTTCACATAGCAAGATAAAAATATTACAATTATATTAATATATTAATATTACAATCATGTATTTTAACCATTTACTCTATTTTTTTACTCTATATGACTTTGAATCATGACAATAATAAATTATTAAATTATATCTAATTAAAATAAAATAATTTTTTTTAAATGCACCAAAAACTTAAATTAAAAAAGAACTTTTTGCACAATATGATCTAATAATTTTGTATTATTAAATGACTTTTTTGTAAGAATGTTGTACAAAATTCATTAAAATTTGTTATTAATAGAGCTCATGGCTATACGGTGTGGTGTGTTCACTGTGAAATATGTTAATGTTTTTAAATTGAGGACAATGTTTAGATTATACAAAAATGTGGAACATTTTATGCAACCTCCTTTTTATGTAAATATTTCTGACAAAAAATTAATCAATTTTAGGCAAAAAAGGTCACAAGTTTTTACTCCATGGCTCTTCTATACCTTTAAATTGTTACCTTCATTTATTTTCGCTTGAATTAGAAAAATTGCTTTTGATTAGGTGTAAATATATAGTTTTTAATTTAGTTTTTTATATGATTATTAACTATAGTATTGATATATTTAACATGTTTTAATTATAAGTCAAAATTTAATTTTTAACAGCTGATCGACTTATTGAGTATTTTTTGTTTGATATTATATTGTAATTTTTAATATAGCGATAATTGATTAATTTTAATGTAAATTTGTATTAAACATAAAAATTACAAATAAATTATAATATATAGCTCAGAACATTTTTTTGTCGCCAAGAGATAAATCAAGATGTTACTTTGATCCCATAAAGACAATTTACCAGATTTTCTAAGGAATTTGGAGATATCAGAGATAGGAATCAAAATATTTGTCAATGAAGTAAACGTAATAAACAATCTCTGAAACATAGATTATTCCAAATATAAACATAAATTTATCCAAAAATTCGTGTCAGCCGCTGCAGTCAAAATCACGTAAATTGCTAGTTATCTGTCCCGATTAACTCTTATATTATATTATACTATACTGTTTAGGTATATGTATATATTATGTATATTTTAATCCCTGGTAATATATGTTAATTAAATAACTTTATATATACTCAATATTACAGTGATAGATATACATTATATAATATATTATATTATATTAACATCATCTAAAGATCGTGTTTATACAAAATGTGGTAAAGTCGATTTTATCAATTTTTTCAATAAAACTTTTAGTAATATATAAACTATATTTAGTATAAAAAATCTTCCTATATTTTTTTAAAATTTGGTTTATATGAAAATGATACAACTGAATAGAAATTTCACACACCAAACATACAAACAACAGCTAAAGCCACACTTTTATGCAAATGTACAGAACATAATATATATATACTCAATATTAATATATAGACAATTGTACAATAATAATGTACTCACAAATTGTACTAGGTATAGCTGAAATAATCATATTTTAAACTGGATATTTTGAGATAATTTTATATTTTCTATGTATACTTTCTCGTATTCAAAATTAATTATGTAAAAATGTGAAAAAAATAAATTAAGTTATTTTATTTTATTTAAGATGTTACAATTATAAAAAAAACAAGTAAATAATTTTTCAAAATCGAAATGTTGTATTTTCTCTTATAATATGAATGAACAAATAAATTATATAAAATGAAAAATATAAGACGTTGGAAACTATTTTGGTAAATTCCGAAGTGCGCAGGAAGCTTAATCTTTTATATCGTCAATCATTTTTTTCAGTTTCAAGCTGTCAACAAATTTCCGGACATCCAAAACTAAACACCCTTGTCTGTGAACTTATTTAATTAACCAAAATGGCAAAAGTGCTGTAAATGCTCATACCACAAAAGAAATGATATACCATAAATTGTGTTAGCTCTTACAAAACTATTTTCTGATTTATGCTATCTACATTTTTTAAAATCATATCAATATACCTAATAATAATAATAATTTCGATCATTAATTCATTTATTTATTAAAGTGAACCTGCATCGTATATACTTAATATGGTCCTATATATTAAATTTGTAAAAATATTATATATAGTTGATGCAATTGCAAATTACAATTTAAAACAATTATTTCTAGTCTTTATATATTTCTTTATATATTTATATATTTCTTCTGTGAAAACCATAGAAATATAAAACCATTAAGAAATAATATTTTTAGTGTATTATTGTAATGGTTTTATATTTCTCTGGTTTTCACAGTAGAAATATAATTTAACAAAAGTGACGTCACAATCTTCATTTAAAAAGAATATTAAAAGTATATTCTATAAATAGATTTTTTTAATCCAGTCATAAGGATTTCCATTTAAACAGCAGAAAAATCAACAGCATTAAAATCAAAAGATTTAATATATATATTACATGCTTGAAAATATGACTTCATTAACAATATTGACATATTTTCTCTTTTGCAAAAAACACCACCATTAAAAGAATTCTATGTTCATAAGCTATATATTGACAAAAAAATACTGGATCATATATAAATACTGAATTATCTAAATAAATTATTATGAATTCATAATATTATATAATAAGATTTTAAATTTTCATTAAATGCAATTATTTCAAGATAATTCAGGATATTAAGCCTCTCTCCTGTTATCATAATTTTTCCAGAACTGAGTTTAACTGCCAATTGAAAAATAAACAATTCGAAAAAACGTTTTTGGACTTTCTATATGGACAATAGAAGTTACATATTTATAACCATTCATGGCTATCCCTGGTGTTGCCGGTGTGTCAAATCTAATATAGTACAAGTTTGAGATCTTATATATGAAGGTTTCCACCAAAGAAAAAATGTCATTGAAATAATTTTCGTCCTTCCATTAAATCGATCATTATTTTGCTTCTTCACAGAAGCTAATAAAAACATCTAACAAGCGAAGAATTATTTAGTCGGTAATATTTTAGTTTTAGATAGTTAATGTGACGAATATAATATATTTCAATAAGGTTTGATCAATCCCTCTTTAAAACAAAACTATGACTGTAATATTATTCAAATCAATTAATCTAACGCCCATAAATTTGATTTAGATTACATTCAGATTATAGATATATTATTCCTCTTCGGACGCTTATTACTATTGAATTTTGGTCAGTATTCTAGTATATATAAATAATATATAATTCATCTGCATTGATAATCTTTGCTTATTGAAATCAGAATATTGTTAAATAATTATTGAAATATTCTACCACACACCTGAATTTACTCACAATGTTACGTTTAAAATAGATGGAGGAAATAGATATTTATGAAATTTTGTTTAAATTATTCTATAAAAATCACACGGCACAAATTTAATAATCTAGAAAAAATCTGACAATTTACATTATCATTCAATTTATTTTACATTAAGTTTTATTAATAAATATGTTTTCACCAAGTTTTAAGCCAGATAAACTTAAAACAAATTTAAGATTAGCAGTAAACAGACTAAAACTTCTCGAAAAGAAAAAAACTGAAATTGCTTTGAAATCAAGGAAAGAAATCGCTGATTTTATTTCAGCCAGCAAAGAAGATAGAGCAAGAATAAGAGTTGAACAAATAATAAGGGAAGACTATCTTGTTGAAGCTATGGAACTTGTTGAAATGTTTTGTGATTTGTTAGTTACGCGAATGGGTTTAATTCAGTCATTAGTGTAAGTTAAATGTGCCTATATTTTAATTTTATTTCTTTTTCCTATATCAGGGTTTGTAAGGTTCTTGGAAAACTCTTGGAATAAAAAAAATGTATTCCAGCATATGAAAAGTCTTTGAATTTATAAAATTTTGTAAATAGTCTTGAAAATTATGAAAATTAATAAAAGTCTAAAAAGTCTTTTATAATGTCCATATAAAATGAGTTTAATAGTCTAAAACTTTATGGAAGCCTCTCACAGAGCCTAAAAACCAAGAATTTTTACATTTTAGGAAATTAAAACCTAGAAAAACCTAACTTTTATAATTAACAAAAATTGTTGGAAACCTAAAAAACATGGTTCTTTTATAATAAAAGGCATGTGTTACCAAACAGGCAACCACTTTTTAATCCTAATATTAGCAAATGGGCAACCAGTTAATATATACAATTAAATAAAAATGTTAAAAACCATAGATATTGTACATTATATATATAGAACTAGTATGTTGGTATAGCAAATCCAGAGTTGTGATTGGTTAAATAATTTGAAAATAACTTTAACAGAATATATATATTTAATTGATACAATTAAAAATTATTGAATTTAATTTTACTTTAGTCATTACTAATAATATTAGATTTTTGCCAGGATTGACAGAAACTGATATTACGGGACAACAATCAGCTAGATTACCAATCTAGTTAAACTTAAACAAAGATAGTAAGTATATCTATGGTAAAAACTAGTCTCATGCATTCAATATAGAGCAAAAATAGAAAATTGTTAAATGTATTAAATAGGTTGAATAAAAAATATTATACTTAAAGTCTTAATGCATTTATTGATTTTTAATATTTTTCCATGTTTTTGATGTTCAAGGTGTGGGAGAACCACTTTATATTTTTATATGTTCTTACTTAATTATGAGTTCAGTTTGTTCTCCAAATCATATCTATATAAGTGAATTCGTTAAATGGTTTTAGTTAAATGTACTTTTTATATTTTGAAGCTGTGTATTACCATTAATTTTAAATAAAATGTAATGTATATGGGGGAGAGGGGATAGAAGAGACACCTAATAGTGATGTGCTCCTAAATGTCTGGTTTTAACTGGAAATCCAGTTTTTTTAGAGATGATTTTATTGACTTTTAAGATTAGTTAAAATATGCAATAAAAAAAGAAAGGATATATGGGGAGGGGGTTTCATCTGATGTAAAGTAGACAATCAATTTACCCTCCAGTTTGTTTCAAGGTTAGACTAGTTTTAGGATTTTTTCTTCCTCTTCATATTTGTTAATTGCAGCATTAACAATTACTGTTCATATTAATTTTATTAATTATTTCTGTGTTCATTTTCCAAAAAAATGAGAAAAAAATTTAATAAAACTGGAGTTTCTGGACCCCATAATTTTCCTCTTTTTTATAAAAATGTTGTACTAGGAGCCCTAATTGTGGTAAACAATACAATTTGATGCAAAAATTTTGAATTGGGATATGGATATTGAAATCAGGAAACATACAAAATTAACTGAAACATAATAATTCTTATTTTAGAAGAGTGGGAGAGGCCTGTATATGGAATAATTTTATTATTCATATTTTAATTACATATTCAGGGTTCATATTATCCTGGAATATCCTGAAGTGTTCTTTAATGGGTACTTTTTCATGATTTACTAACATTTTTTCTTCTATTTTATGCTGAAATAAAAATAACAAATGTTATTTTAATTATATTTGTTTTAATAATGGAAACCAGTTTCAATATTATTTTTAAGCATGAGACCATGCTCCACAGATCTACCACAACTTCAATCAGAAACATGGAATAAAACATTAAAAATCAATAAAATTTATAATAAATAAATCAATCATATTTTTGAAAATAAACTTTTATTTTATTTATTTTAAAAATATCAGTGTAAAATTGAAAAAAAATGTTGAGTAATTAATGAAAAAGAACCCTGGAATGTCCTAAATAATGAAATAGTTCTGGATTTTCCAGAAAATATCCCGGAATTTTAAAGATATGTCCTTGAAAAAATATACTATTTTTTGCATTGTTCCCATCATTACATTCTTACAAATTCTTTGGCTATGCAATTATATATAGGATGGCTTATAAATTCCTCGACTTAAATCATGGCAATGTAAAATTAATTATAATCCAATTTGTAAAATCCCTTATTATGATATAGTTTATGATTAACTGTTAAGATTCCCTAAGTGTGTAGAGAAGTAATCTATAAACAGACTTATAAAATTCCAAACATATTGGATTATAATAAATATTTTACTGTCTTGATGTGGACCAAGGAACTTTTGGGCAACTTTGTGTATCTTAAAATGTGTCATTTATGAATTAGTAAGAAAATATATCAGTATCCAATTTCATACATGTCAAAATAGGATTTTTACAAATTAATATATGTATATATTAAAATATTTTTTTAAACAATCACTGCACAATATTATTTAATGCATTCTTAGCTTCAAAATTAATTACAATTTCAGTGCTATAGACTGATTATAGGCCACTTATTTGATTTGACTTTAAGTTTTAGAAAAAAACTTCTGTCAGTAATTCTTTAATTAGATATTATGGATGAAAATTTAAATGTATCAAGTTGTGACAAGATGTGGACTATCCCTGTATAATGATATGCTAACAACTCTGTAATTTTCAAGAAGCATGCAAAGCCAGTCAATTTGTTTTTTAACTCACTGAAAATTCCACCTGAAACTATCTTTTAAATTATGGAGTTGTCCAGGAAAATTGTCCTTAACATGTCCTGGGATGATTTTTTTTTAAGGTATGAACCCTGCATATTTCTTTAACTTAAGAGCCATTTTACATTACTCTTTAATATTCATTCTAGGTATACATTTTGTGCTTGTTGCTTTCATGTAGTATTTAAATATACCACCTAAATTATAACATACTCATGTTTTGCTACCTAAGAAAGTGTTAGAATTTTACATTGTGTCTTGGAATAGCTTTTAAAATTATTGTACAAACCCTGGTATATGATAAATAGACTGATTTTCAATCCTTAAATTTTCTTTTTATTCTAGTATGTATTTAATATTGGATAAACTGGACTTCAAACAAGTTTTTGTGTCACTAAGAGCCAGTTACTATATATTGTTCCTTGGCTATAAAACTGGACAACAATTTCGTTATATTAATATTGGAGGAAATGTGTTGCTGGTAATCAGTAGATAATATTTACCAAACTATTTGCTTGTGGTTAAGTAAATAATAGAGGTATACTACTGAAATTTGAAACCTTTAAATCCTATATATTATCTTAAAAACCTTAAAAAAATAACAAATTTTACAATAACATAATTATGAGTCCATGATAATATTAACTTGTCAACAAATGTCAGATCAGTAGTTTTTTAAATATACTTTTTTTCATTTTCAGACTGCAGTGAAAAGGAGAACTATAACAATTAATTTGTTACAGTTAAACATGGAATTTTTTAAAGCTAGTTGTTTTTTTAATAAATAGGACACCTTTTTTAATGTAACATTTACATGGAGTGGGAAGGGGGAAATAAATTATACAAATTGATGAAAAGACAAAATTAGGGTATTGATATTGAAAACTAAAAACCTAAAATTTAACCCAAACCTAAAAAAACATTTTTTTAGAAGCTTAGGAGCCCTGATAATATATATTTAATTATTATACCAATTTTGAATATTAACAAGAAAAATTAGCTGGCCATTAAAAGTAGATGTGACAATGGACAGAGAAGAAAGAGAAACATAATTAAATTACAATATACAGTCTACTCTGGCTAATCAGAACAGGCAAAATGCAAACAAATTTGTTCCAATTAGTCAGAGTTCCAATTATTAAGAAACATGATTATGATTGTTAGATGGTGGAAACAATGATGTACAGTTGGGTTCAGTATAACAGATAAATTGATATGTCAAAATTAAATAATTAAACTAAATGTTTATTTATAATTAAATATGATACATGGACAACAATAAAATTATTTCCTTAAGTCTTAAAAGGGGTTAAAATAGATAATTTCTTAAATAAAATAATGAAAAAACATATTCAACTTAACATTTTAGCAATTAAACTTAATACATTTATTACAAGGCAAACCTTTAGCAGCTGAATTGATTAAATGGCACTCCCATGCAATGGTGTCAATCCCCAATATAAAATGTGGACTGTGATTTATTTAGTTGGGATATGACAATTATCACATTATGGTGTCAGTCTCCTTTATTCATACAATATAAATAGGAACCATTATTTGAACAGGTGATGCAAACATGATAATACAATTTACTATTCTGCTTAATGCTCTCCCCCTATGTCATAGTTTAGATTACAGAAAATGTCCTCATTATTATTTATAATCCCTAAATGAAGGTAGGAATATATATACTTTTGCTGTTGGAATATTATATACATTGTTGGAATAGGCACCATTCTACAAATTCTGTTCACAATTCATATTAGCTGGTGTTCCTATTAGCCATTTTTCTAATATTGTAGCAATACTAAAAAAATTGGTTTCGTTTTGTGTTCTGATTAGTGAGTTGTTTTGATCTGCCAGAGTAGACTGTATGTATATTGCAACCTATGACACAACTTAATAATAATGACCAGTGCCTGTGAACAATGACTGTCTCTCAATCTTTAAGAAGAAAATATATGATATATACAGTGGCTGTGGTGGAAAATTGATTGTTTAGCAGGCAGGCTATTTTACCTGACTGTATAAGGAAGATGGCATGTCTGTAGTTTTGTTAGTCAATGGGATTTAGCTGGAGTAGACTTAGGTATACATATAAAAATTAAAAATATGAATCATTAATATATATACTAATATTAAATTGATAATAAATAATTAAAAATATATCTATTAATATATATTTTACATTTTAAAACTTCAATTAATGCTTGGATTTCACTAATTTTTATTAAACTAAAATATTATATAAAATAAAAAATAAATTTAGTCTTCTCTGATAAATCATTAACACCTTATTATAATATTAGAACATAACATCTAGAAGCATTTTTCAATGAACATGGATAATTTCATTGTACAATTAGATCTTTTATATTCTGATATATTAGCCATGGTGTATATGTATCAGATGTCTTTTAGAATGGTATAAGGGAACCAAAACTTTATGGAATTGCAATATGTCCACTCTTAATTTTCTGACTGTTTGTTGTCTGACTTAACTGCTAACCACCATTTAGAATTATTGTAAATGACAACTGTATATGCAGTCCTTTTACAGACGCCCGAATGCCCAAGCTTTTTATATTAGGACCAAATGCTTGAAAAATAGGATGTGTGCCAAAAAATTCTATTCTAAATGCCCGAAAATTTAATAATGTCTAAAAAATTTATTAAATATTATAATTTTTGTAATTGTAGACAATCTGTATTTATCATTTTACGGAATATATCATAGTTTCATTACATTTTTTGCTTTGGTAGATCTAACCATATTTTTTAAAATGCATTTATTTTGAAAGAATTGATTCCAAAATTCTATTTTTGTGTATTTTGTCTTTCAACATCATTACAATTATCATTAATTAAAATTGGTTGTGTCCACTATTATTTCAAATAAGTTTAATTATTTCTTAGATAAGTTTTTTAATTTAATAAAGAAAACTGTGTTACAGTTATAAAACATGGAAACTAGTGTTTTATTGAATTCACACTCAATAAAAAAATATTTATTGCAGTTATCATTTTTTATTTTAGAGAATTGGACCCTAGCATCGAACAAGCTGTTGCTACCATGATCTGGGTTGCACCACGTCTTCAATCAGATATTCCTGAGATGAAAGTTATAAGTGATCAACTTACTATCAAATACAACAAAGTATTTGCAGAATCATGTCGAATCAATGCATTGAACACAGTCTCTGAGAAAGTTATGCACAAATTGAGTATATATGCTCCTCCAAAACAGCTTATAGAGCGATATATGGTTAGTTATTATTGAAACCATTTGTTGCTGTTGTTAGGTATTTTCTCGTTTTCAATAAATGTGGCTTTCTTTTTATCTAATTAGACCGAAATTGCGCGATCGTACAATGTTCCATTTGAACCAGATCCATGTTTTATTGAGGAAGACATCTGTGATATCGACACCTGTATACCTTTGCCCCCAATGGATGATGGTAGTCTAATGGATTGGAACCAACAACCTGGTTACAATAACTTTCCCGGAGGTAACGGCCCAAGTGTCCCCCCTTACTCTGGTACATATGGAAAGTCAGGTTTGTTTATCAAAATGTATAAACTATCTTTAACATGATGACTCTACCCCCTCCCCACCTTAAAAAGAGTTAGCTCCTACCACAATCCAAATTTGTTTAGTTAATTGTGAAAGTATGATCCAAATATAAATAAGTGTACATTATATTTTTGTCTGCATTAAATTATAATCATTTCCGATCTTATTCATCCATCTATCAAAGAATAATTTAAGGGTGTTTAGTTCGATATGAAGCATTCTATGATCATTCCATGAGATTATTATAATGGAAAATGACAAAGTTAATTGTTTTCAGATGGTGGTTGTCCATACCCTGGCAACAATTCTGCAGGCCCAGGTGCGTATCCTGGCAACAGTTCTGCAGGCCCAGGTGCGTATCCTGGCAACAGTTCTGCAGGCCCAGGTGCGTATCCTGGCAACAGTTCTGCAGACCCAGGTGCGTATCCTGGCAACAGTTCTGCAGGCCCAGGTGCGTATCCTGGCAACAGTTCTGCAGGTCCGGGTGGATTTATATCACCTGTTGGTGGAGCAAGTGCCCCTTCTGGTGGCACTTCCTACCCCACGAAGGGAGAAGGTGCTCCCCCACCCTTTACAAACATTGCATACGGTGCTCCTCCAAAGCCACATTTGTCACCAGGTCCTCAATTTAAAGGTTTGTTTAATAGAAATTTCAGATTCTCTAGTTTCTTGAATTTATATTTCAAGTAATATTTTGTTATTATATTAGATTGATAGGATTTCTAATTTCTTTCGTATTTTTATTGACCACTTTTCACATTTTGATTGCTAAAAGTGTTATGACAAACCAAAAATAATTTAATTGCTAATTCATAAAACATATAACATTGAAATAAATGCAAATTTTATAAACAGCCAACAAGTTGTTGAGATACTCCCTTCTTCGTTGTGTGCTTCTGTCACAAAATCGACATGTCATTTGATTGTTTATATAATTTTATTATATTTTCAGCTAATTTCCATCGAATTTAACAGTAATAATTCTATTTTGAAAGGTCTGTGTTGTTTAGTTATTTCCAACACGTTGGAAGACACATCGTTTTTTTAAGATTGTGCTCGTTTAGCTAAGATCTCAGCACCTACTGCCGGGCAAGGCTAGATTTATTTAATATTTTAGAAACTGTGAACATGGTTATGTTGTATCTTTTAATAGTTATATGCATGTAAATATTCTTTTAGTTCTTTAGTGAAGTCGTACTTTATCTATGAGTCACCATTATTATATGTTGCTCTTCATTTCGTTGACTCTTTTGAAGTACCTACCGTTATCTATTCGATACTTTAGCCATGATATCAGATACAGGACTATTTTAAGCACAGTGAAAGCTTGTCGTTTGTGATTCAGTAATTGTATCTAATGATTGTGCTCGACAGATTAGGCAGTTTAGACGTCAAATAATCCGTAGAGTATATATTTTTTTAGTCTACTCCGTTAGAGATCTTTAACTACAATAACTGACTCTGGTTCAATCCGATCTAACTTTTATTCCACACTCCTGAATTAAATAATCTTTTTGAAAGGTAACAATAACTTAAACTATTTCTATTATTTAAAAACTGCACACACAACCAGTACAGTTTCCATTTTAATTAGACAATTGTCATTATATTTATCGATTAATCTCAATGTTTTTTATACATTTACCCTTTTGATAAACTTCTTTCCCTCAGCAGAAGGTAACAATCATGGAATGCCATCTCCTCCACCAGCCTACTCCTCAGATCCGCCCACTAATCCAAATACCTGTCCCGATCTACCCAACATTCCAACTACCAATCCTGTAGGAGCCGCTAGCACCCAATCCACCGTTTCTGAAGACCTCGATTTCGATGACTTGAGCAAACGCTTTGAAGACCTAAAAAAACGAGGCGGTCGCTGATACCGGTTTTAAGGTCAAAATATCATCTTTCATTCCAATTTATTCTATTGCAATAAAGAAATTGACAAAATGTCTTCTTGCATTGTCAATCAAGTCAAGTGCTTTATTTATTAACTTTAGTATTACTTCTATGTTATTTTCTTTTATAATTAATGGGACAATTTTTGATGATATCATATTATTTTTTTTAAAAGAACTGTTTTATTCAGACACAATCATCCTCTTTTATTGATTTGTTAATTTATTTTATTGGTTTCTAATTTAATACAAATATGTATTTCTATTACTTTGATTGCATAAGACATGTTATTTGAAATTAACTTGCTGATAATTATGTATAAATAATTTTTAAATAAAACTATTTTACTTATATTTCGTTAATTTTGCATATATTGATTTTCCATTAATTCTTCGTTTGCTAGATCAGTTATATATTGATGTTTTATTTTTTCTGTTTAATTTATGTTTTGCTATTAAAATTATCTTTAAATAATCAATAATTAATCTTGTATCTATTATTGTGGAGTGTTAGTAAGAAAGGCACATGATAAAAATCTGAGATTAAGTACAATACAAATATTTTTTAAAAGCTGCAGCTAACGTTTCCTATCGTTTTTTGTGTAGTTGTGGCGTGTTATATTTTTTAAATAGAGTATTGTTATTTTACATTTATAATGATTTTGATGTTGAATTTTTGTTTTTATAATTGTCATAATTTTATAATGTTACAATTTGCTAATTTCTTATATCAGTATTTGCCAATGGGAATAAAGTAGATTTTTTTAATTGTATTCATTTTCCATTTAAGGATAATTAAATCAATATTTTGTCTCTGAATTTAAATTAATAATAGAAATATGTATTCTTATATACAATTGAATTTGATTTAAAAATATGCTTTATTCTCATCAATTTTTACTGAATGTTTTGTGCGTATTGATTCATTTAGATTATTTTTGGTATTGAGATCCCACTTCGTAAATATTTATCTTTCAGGCCAATCAACGGAAATTGTGTATTTTCTATCAGAACAGCAGCTGTAACAAAGGAGACAGTTGTCAATTTCTACACGAAATAGCGCACAAAGAAGTAAACAAATTATTCATTTGAAAAACTATTTTTATTTTTGAAATATTTTTATATCATAGTTTCTTCAACTGGTAATTAATTTTTCATTGTGATTGATAGTTTTCTATTTTTCCAGTTTATTTGTAATGTACAACTGGTGTCTTATACCTTTTCGCTTCATTCCTAAGGTCTAGCCTTTCTTATCTTTCTCTACTCTAGACTCCGATATGCACATTCTTCTTGAAGGGGAGGTGCAGTCAAGGTGACTATTGTCGCTTTCAACACACAACGAATTCGTCAGAGAAGGTTGTAGGTTGACGTATAGGACATATTGTCAGTGTGTAGACACTTCTAATCATTTTCTTTGTCCCTTTACAGTCGGACGCTGCTATTTGCACTTTCTACCTGAAGGGCAACTGTACACGTGGGGACCACTGCCCCTTCCTGCATTCTCAGACTTTGCCCCAGCCGCAGAATCAAACAATTTGTCGTTTCTTTGTGGAGGGTAGGTGCCAAAAAGGTGACTCTTGTGAATATAAGCACTGTGCCGACTCTGAAGCGGCGGCTGTTAAGGACTATATTGCTCGTACTCCCAATGCTGTTCCTATGTTTTCTGATCTATTGCAGTAAGTATGGTTAAAATGATGTGTTTTCTTTTCATCAAATATAGTTTAGCCTAATATTTAGAAATAGCAATAGTAATACTTTTAACTCTATACCTACAAGACTTTTTTTAACGTTATATAATATTCATGTTTTTTTTACCAATTATAAATCGGTTAATAGTTTTAGCTTGACTGCCATTTAAAGACTTCCTTAGGACGTCTGAATACGACGTACGAAAAACGTCGAGTGTACATATTCTTTTTCAGTCATGTTAGTAGCACGAGTCTTATAATTATTTTATTTGTATTATGAATATTATGTTTATTCAACATCACAGTTTCATTACCCTTACATATAACTATAATAATATTATAATATACCTACTTTTTACGTATACATAAATATTATTTATATATTTTCATTTTAATAAGTTTTGCGATTTGGAAATATACTATTAAAAGTTGTCACCAGTTTGCAAAAGTGTTGTATCTAACAGATACATTTATATATTAAAAAAACATTAGTAATGTAATAGTATAGAAAATTATTTTATTGTTATAAATGTTACATTGCATTATTTCATAAAGTCGCGAAAAATTGGCCATCTACTTAGATGAAATAAGCCTGTTTTTATAACATTAATAAACTTTTTGTTGTAAAATACCGTGTCTGCTGGGAATAGGGTAAAACTATACATATCTATGGCTGTCTTTTTTAGTTTTTATCTTTTTATTCATATTTGAAGAGCGGAATACATTTTTCGTTATGATTTAAATGAACAAAATTCGTCTCTTGGTGGACTAGTATAATCATTATTGAGAATATTTAAATTAGAAATCATCATTTGAACATAGATATTCATTGCAACTCACTGCAACTTTCAAAACGCTCGATTCCTCGTGTCCAGGGTGGAAATTGGTCAGGGGAAAAGGCAAGGAAATGACGATTAGTCGGGGAAATTTTTTGGTTTAGTATATTTTTTTTAAAAAGAGGCCTTTTCCTGCATGAATGTTTTGGAATCTACATTTTATCTACTTAATAGATCTGGCAGTCTTTTTCCTTTGCTGTTTTAAATAAGCTCCGTGTTAGGTGTCGAGAGTGAACAAAAACAGGTTGTGAAAAATGTTCATAGTTAGATAAAATATTTAATATACAGAAAAAGGGTTTGTATCAATCGATAGAGAAAACACTGGTGAATATTTTGATATAAAACAAATCTGAAAACAATTAAGAATAAATTCTGCGTGTTCTAGGAAAGTATTGGAAATCTACCTTCTTTTTTGTGAAAAATACAAGATACAGAAAATTTATGATATCTAGAAAAATATAAATGACAGAGAAAATTAAATAATTCCATTAGAAAGATGGGCAAAAACTAATCATTTCGATATAAAATTTATTAAAAAATAAAAATGAGTCTCGACATCTAAATCTAATATTTAAATAGATTATATTTAGTAGGGAATTTTTTGGTGAGGGATATCGTTAATTCATATATATCATTTAAATTAATTAATTGTTAAATATTGTATATTTTGTTAATATATCAATTGAAACTAAATAACTGAGGTAATAAATTTTGGGAAAGTTTGTGAACTATTTGTGTAATTGTTTAATGCTTGTAATTTTCTTTGATGCATTTCAGTATGAATTTCAAAGAAGCGAAAAATTCTTGGATGGTTGGTAAAATATGGCCATTTTCCTGTTTCGGTTTGAGTTTTAAACCATCTTTTCCAAGTAAGTAAACCGATTAAACGGTCAATCCGGATTTTATGTCTTTTTATCAATGCTTTCATTCATATTTTTTCCTTATACTACTTATATGTAGAATTAAAATATTTGGTTATAATTTTAAAATAATATTGTTTTTAGTTGCAATTATAATATTCAGTTCTACGTAAGTTTAAATATCATAAACTCTAATTCACTCTTGTCGAAAAAGCACAAATAAACTAAGAATATTTAAAAGAAAAACTACCTTTGCAGCAGTAAATTTATAGGTTGAAATTTTTTTATATTGTTATAAAAGAAAAAATGTCAAAACGATATATAATTCAGTTAACTATTTAAAACGTTTTTTTAAAAATCAGCTAGATTAATTTTGTCGTAATTATAAATTAATTTTTCTTTTAATTGTCTTATAGGCCCACTGAAAGAAAGGACCTATTCCTTAATTGGTTATTTTTACAGTTTGATTTTGTAGCGGTATAATATTGTTATATAGAGAACGATTTATTTTAACTCGTGTGTCTTTGTGATTCTATGCGAAACACAGTTTTATTAAAATAAAAATTCCTTTCTCTTCAGTTTTACCTGTTCTACAATTTTTTTGTTGATCTTAATATTAATATACTAATCAGGAAATGTGTCTATATATATATATATATAAAATAGATAATACTAATTAGAAAATGGTCTAAATTTACTACGTCTAAAAAATATATCTTCGTTACTTCTAATATAAAAAATGTTATTATGCATGACTTAAAATAGTGCAATACTAATTCAGGAAATAGTCGTTTTTTCAGACAAAAAGCAAGGCAGCGTCTACGGTTTCAGAATGAGGTTGGCACCATCATCTCTAATAGGATTAACAGGAAACGTTAGGGCTTAAATAGCGAAGTAACCGTCAACTAAGCTTGCTCTAATCGATACGTCATATATTCATCTATTTATAGTTGAATGTCTCATTCGTAATGTTTTATGAAAATTATATTAAAATACTAATTTGATAATATTTTACTACTTTTACCTAAAGAAGTAATATTTTCAATGTATAATTATATTATTTAAATTAATTCTGGTAAATACTTTTTTTATATACAATAGCTATTCAAGTGAATTTAAACAAATTTGATTATCAATAGCAGTTTTTTAGATATATTATTTTATTCTCTAAGTTGTGATTGTAACGTTTAGTCATATTGAGGCACGTAGCAACGGATTTAGAGCAGGGCAGGCCCAAGTCCAAGTCTTAAGTACTATGAAACCAAATTATTATACAAATATTATATAATATTGTATAATTATAGGCTAAATAAAATGAGTTTTTTTATTTTTCAGTACTCATTTATACCATTTTAATATAGTATAAATAAAAGAGGTATATAGTTTGTGTGCTCAGATGCACACTTATATTTAAAAAAAAATTAAAATAGTAGGTATAATAATTACAACACAACTACTGTGCAATATATACAGTGAAAATATAGTTTTTTTTTAAATTCTCGTGTTCACAAAATAGTTGGCAATATTTTGAAGTTGTAATCTGTCAGTTCGTTCTGTATGAATAGGACGCGCATATACTATAGGTAAGTGTTGACTCGACGCATAGCTGGAAATGTTCGCTCAGAAATTCATTAATTGTTTGCATCACAAAAATTGTTTTCGCTACTTTATTAACTCTGTATAAATACTGTTTGTGAATCCTTGTGTTTCAGTATTTCAAAGATGTTTTTTAAATTGAAGTCCAACATTTAATTTTGTAAGATAACACATAAACATTCCCGTATATTATTATGTAACAGTAGCTAATTCCGTATATACAGTGATCTGAATTATACTCGCAGCCTTTATTAATAATTGCTCCAGTTCGACAATTTTGATAGCCCATAATACAAGAAATTGCAGTCAAGCACTTCAAAGTATATCAATTTTAACGAAAATGGTCTTTGCCAAAATCAGGATGATCTCCAGTAGATGTAGGTACCATTCTCGTATCGTTTAGGAGCTCTTCGTTTCCGAGGTAATTGGGGGGTTGGTTCCAATCTTCAACTTGACCGCCGACTTAATTGCATTCTCTCAAATACTATTAAAGTTCGTATTATCACGAAGTTTTTGTAGTGAGTGATGTCATTGACGCAATGGAATGGCCTTGTGCTGCAGATATAGTGGCCGGTTCAAAAGCCCGACTAAGGTTATCTGTCATAAGTAATACTTCATCTTTTGAAAAAAGAATAGCAAAGAAACAGTCAAATTTTTCCATTTTGTGAATTGACACCAATTATTCGAGCTTTTTCAAGCTTGGGTTTAGCAATAAATCTTCCCTCAATAATTGTCGTAACTCAGAATAAAGTTCTATCAGGTATGCTGCTGATTGAGTCCTACACAATGTTCGGAATTCTGATACTGGTGTTGCAAGTTGTTTATTCCGTTTCGATAATATTTCGGAAGTGATGCTCTCACTGGGAGGTGTTGAAGTTTCATGTCAAGTGCCTAAAACTGTCAAACCTATTCACTTTGCAAGGTTCAATGCAATCCCTATTTTGTTACGTGTTTACAAAATGTTTGTCGTAGTCATTAAATTTTGTGTACTTATAATATGATATAGCAACTTTTATAAATTTCATAACTATAGTATTTATAATTTAGTATATTTAAAAAATAATAATCCTATATTCGAAGGAACGTATAATATATTATTTGAAAAATGGAATCTTATTTTAAATGATTATAATGATAATTGAAAAGTAATATATGTACAAATTCGAACAGAATGAAAATACTAAAAAATTACATTCTGAACTGAAATATGAAAACGATATAAATAAAGCAAGGGAGTTTTATATTGCGTAATCATTATTATTTGATTTATTGGACATCCCAAACAAAAATAGACAGCCAATTTCGAGGCTTAACGTTTTGTTCATTAAAATATCTAAAGAAATTATATTATTGATTTTTGCAGTGACCAGCTAATACCTCTGGTTGTTTTAGGGAGCTATCTGGTAAATTGAAAATTGGTGAATTTCAATTCAGAAATGAAATTAATTCCTGTGAATATAACGGAATAACAATTAATTGACAAATTATATATGATCAAATATTATGAATAGTATTCAGAAAAAATATTAGTCGCGCGCTGATATGTCAACAAAAGAGCATAACTTACTTATGTGTAAGTTATAGGGCGCTTTGTCGTGTGTCTCACAAATGTCGCTTGAAAACTCGAATGTTAACGATGCAAATCTGATCTCATTGAGTCTTGTAAAATATTTTCCTCTCATAGTTGATGCTGTGGGGAGACCCTATGATATTAGCAAATAACTAACTATAATATCTTACCAACAAAATTGTCAAGTCCTTCAATTGGTGATTATTTCCATAATAGATTCCGAAGATATATCTCCAGAAGAAGTGAGATATGCAGCAATGTCTACTCGAGTGAACAACACATGGAGCCCACAATTTGTAATGAATAACAAATAAATTTTGTTATTGACTTTTGGATATTAATTTTAAATGTTTTTTTCACAGATAACATGGTTTGAAGAACGAAAGGCTCAACATTTTTCAAATCTGAATTCTGAGGAATTTCAAGAACAATTTGTGAGCTAGTTTTTTATTTGTATTTATTCTATTTTTCATTATTTTATCTACATTTTCTGAATCGTTTTATTGTATTACAGTTACAAGGCAAGTTTTCTTCAAATCGTAAGTTGTTTTTAATCTTTTTATCAAAGTTAAAGTTTTTTTATCAAAAGTTATTAACCCATATTAATATAATTTTTCATCTATTACACTAAAATATTGGCTTTAACAATAGTTTTCGTAATACTTATCAATTTCAGTGAAATGGTTACCAGCAACCACTCATCCAACAATTAAACAAATAGGATTCTCATCATCTCAAAATTCAAATAAATCTTCTTATCAAACAATTACACCTGAGACATCACCTACTAGCTCTGATAATAAAACGAAATTATGTGTTGGACTTTTTAATCAGACGGCTATATCGAAAACATCTAGTGGACCATTTGGACAAACAATATCATCGCAAACATCTGTTGCACTTTTTGGACAAACAACATCGCAACCATCTGATGGATCATTTGGAAAACCATCTGGTGGGTCATTTGGACAAACAACAACATTGCAATTATTTGGTGGACAGTTTGCTCAAACAACAACATCTCAACCATCTGGTGGACTATTTGGTCAACCATCTGGTGGACAGTTTGCTCAAACAACATCGCAACCATCTGGTGTGTCATTTGGACAAACAACAACAACATCGCAACCATCTGGTGGACTATTTGGTCAAACATCAACATCTCAACCATCTGGTGGACTATTTGGTCAAACATCAACATCTCAACCATCTGGTGGACTATTTGGTCAAACA